>UYYA01004164.1:0-156303 GCA_900624975.1 Angiostrongylus costaricensis | reverse complement strand
AACTTATGAGTTTTTATAAGTAAGTACAAGACGGGGCATGTTGGTAAGGCAACTTTAAGTTGAGAGATAACTGATGGTTTCAAACCAGCAGCCCTTGCCATTTTGGCCCATTCGTGGTTCAATTTTCGGTATTTACTTTTGAATTCCTCCTCAGATGATGGGCAATAAAGCGAAGCATCTTCAAGATGCTTTTTCGTTATCTCCACATCCAACTGATGAGGAATTACAACAAACTCTCCACCCTTATCACTAACGGAAAGTCTTATGGTTTTCAACCTTATCAGGTCTCGTACCTCTCGCATACCACGTTTTTGCACTGGAGTGAGGTTGGAGCTGTATCTTTTCGCGCGATAGTGATTAAGGACTTTGAGAGTTTCATTCGCAAACATCCGGAATTTAACATCAACTTCATTATTGGGCTCCTATGAAATACGCTGTCTACGAACGATCGGTTCCTTCTTTCGGTTTAAAGTGTACAATAAATGTAATTCATCACGATATCTCCTTGCTTTTGTAGTGATCAGGAATTACTCAAATCCCTACTTAAGAAGCGTAATTTCTGCAAAATCAAGTGATCAGACTATTTCCTTTAATTTATCGGATTCACTTGTACGACATATTTTACTGCTTCTTCTCCTAAGCTTGTCAAACATCACTCTGACAGTTACTACTATAAATCTGGAATTAGATAGCCGTTAAAGGATTCAACTTCAAAGACGTAGAACTTAACATGTCCGCCGAGCTCATTAATTTATTCACTAGAATATACGAGCATTGTCTTATGAGATAGTTCCAATCCATCACCGGAATCTATGCAATGAATATTTCAATCCTTTCATCAATTGAGCGCCTTTCGTATTCTGCCGGCCGCTCATTCCGCGTCGATCTGTCACGTTTCCAAAAAAGAAAGGTGGTCTCGAGACGCTCTGGTTAGGCGCCATCCAGCCGTCCAAGCCATTCCACTCATGGGAAATGTTGCATAGCGGGTACACAGCTGCGCCCCAAAAAAGAAGCGCCGCTCATGTATTCCCAAGCAACATTGTGGAAAAACAATGCCAAGGCAGCTGCCAGTTGCTTTCGTAAGAAATATTTTGGAAATTTCGACAAGGCTACTTATTATAGAGAACAAAACTCATATTTGACTTTTTGTGGCTTCGACGCCGACGTCGGATTCTCAAACTGGAAAAAGTCAGAAATAGGCAACCAAAGGTTTTAGTATGCAATTCGTAAGGGAGAAAACATAAAGTCGTGGACGAGAATCTCAAAGCAGTTGTTGCACAGATGACAAAAAAATCTATTCACATGCCATGTTTCTGAAGAAGACCGCAGGTTTGGGTTGTTGACAGTGCCCTTCCGCCCAAAAATCTTCTTTGACGTTATATTACTCATACCGGCCCTTTCAGGACTTGTGGCAAAAAGTACTACTATATTTGCATAAACGGACATTAACATAGTGATTACGCAAATATTGAAAATTGCTCTGAAATGCAAAACAAGCACGATCCAACCCACAGATCCGTAGTTTATTTAGTTGGACTAAAACACAACCAGTTTGAGCGCTGATGGTTGCTTTTGTAGTCGTGGGTTCTACGACCTCCCTTTGCAGGACTACAAAAGCTTAACACCGTGCTTACTTTTGGCTAGGATTTCAGTTTGGGAAATAACCGGTCCACTTTGAGAATTAAGCGGACGAGTTCGAGAAATATTCAGAAAAAAAGCCAGTTTAATAATATGGTTTGATAATGCGGAGCAGGTGAAGGAGACATAAGAAGAACTTGTCAAAAAGAAAAAATAGGCAGTACAACAAATATTGAAATATGAGTCAAACTCGGAATCTCAGCTGAACTTCGAACCCGTGATTACCATTTTCGGAAGCTCAACTGCTGCTCAGTTATTCACTCTCCATATTACTTAATTCCGATTTGTGTTTCCCAAATCATTAACGCTTGCGGATGATTGTTGATAGCACCGACCAAGCAAAAATGTGGCTGATAGAAAAGGAAAGCAAAGGTCTCGGTGGGTGCGGAGGATAGCACGTGAGCCGCGAAAGGGGTAATCACGGGCTCGAAGTTCATATGTGGTTCCTAGCTGTGCTCATATCTCAGCATCAACATGCGCATCTACGTTCTTCAAGAGCTGTGGCAATTTCACGAAAAGTTACAGGTTCTTAACTAATAAATACACGCTTCATAGGTCTTGAAAGAAGAAACCTAAAAGAACCCTTATCACTTCCGTAACCTGCTCGAAATTTAAAAAATTATCACTACGAAAGAAATAACGAAATACTTTGATGTCCAAAATAGCCGATCGACTTTATAAATATGCATATACTAGGAAAGGAAGGACAGCAAAGTGATCCTGGATTAGCCTACCACTTACGAATAGTTCGTATGGATACGAAGGCTGCTCTGATTATCCATCTTTTCTATTTAGTCCGTTTGTTACCTTTTGCGCTTCGAATTCGATGAACAACTTACGAACCATAAAACTATGAACGGTATAGTTGTGCACAACGTCGAATGAGGTGTGCGACGAGTCGTCAAGGAATCGCTCCAGGGATATCCAAAACGTCCGCTGTACCTCACTCACGTTTAGTTGAGGAAGAAACGGACGTCTGAAAGAGAAAGTCCTGATACTACTCTGGATCATCGATTCCCTGGCTAACAACTTAAAATTTTAAACCTTAATATTTTCGGCACCCAAGATATCATCTTCACTTATCAGTTCGATGCCCATCATCTTTAACATAGTAAAGCATAAGTGATAAAGCGTTCTGCATGATCAATCTCTGATAGATGGGCCATACATTCGACTCTATCCAACATAATGGTGGGAGTGAAAGCATGATTGGCATGTACAGCAAACTTCGTGGCCCAATCGATGTATCAAGTTAGTGTTTTCATCCTCCTGGACAAGACTGGTGCCAATTTCCCAACTCCGAAAGGATGAAAAGCTTAGTGAACCTGAGAAAGCGGGATCAAACCAGCAATTGGTCCACTGTGTACTGCAGAGTACCTCTAACCACTGCGCTAGACGCACTTTCACTTTAACCTCATAATGGTCTTAATTGTTCAATGAAGTTTATGAGATTCGCCGGAAAAAGTCAAATTCTGGACAATAATAACTACAGGATAAAACACCGCTGATTGGTTTCAAAATTGGTGAGATAAAATATTACACAACCTACGTTGCCTACACTCGATAGAATAAGAAAGAGTTCTGTGAAACACCTCCTAGTGCTTGTTTCTGATTTTCTGACTTCCATACTAACACCATATACGACCAGCGTCAGCCATCTGTTCCGGTTCACTCCTGTCGTACTTACAATAATATCGTTTGATGGTTCCTCTCTGCACGCCGTCAGATGAATGCACGTTATCGAGCTTTTGAGACATATATGCTTCAAATTCAGCAGAGTAAACTCACCGTAGTAGTGTAACTGATGGATGTATTAGTATTCCGGAGCGAGTTAAAAACGACGGTAGACTCCCCAGCAACACGAAGTCTTCCGGCTTTAGGCCCACTTCCTGGAACTGTATGGTTATCAGACAAAGGAATCTTCTTAATTAGCTCCTTGCCGAACCTGTTGCAAAGCCTTAATTATAAATTTGGGCGGCTCGTCGACCATTCATATGCTAAAGAAACTGAATGAATGTTCGTCGTTTTCTTTCTCAGCAATTGCGAGGTTGTTAAATAGCATATGTTTATTTCAATAAAATAACACACATACAACACAACCGTAGCTGACGTTTCGGCAGAATCGCCTTCTTCAGAGCCGCTGAATGAATGATTTCAAGAACTCGGCTAGTAGAAAGAGCGTTAAACTCTTCACGAAATATGCTCGAGAACGTTACCTACACAGGCTTTTCATACGGACTTCTGCAATTTCATAACTATTTAAAAAATTATTCTCATTGAATAATACGCCTTACAACTTATGTGTTGTTCGGACCACTTCTTGTAACGTCGCTCTGATATAATTCTTTTGGCTAAAGAAAGATTTAGATAGAAGTAACCCTTAACCACATAAGGGTTAAAAGAAATCGCGAATTCGTAGCGCTAAACGTTCACTGCTAACAAGAAACCGGAGAGTACAACTTATCGTAATGTCACCTTTGAAAAGGGATCCTTCCGAGGAAGCTTCGAGACTTCACTTCTGAATTAAATTGAACGAAAATGAAGAAAATGACTTAAAATCCTATGCAACATTATAAAGCAGAGTTTCTTCAGTCCTCGTTGCAACTAGAAGACTTCAGATGCAACATTTTTCCACTAACTTCAGAATTCATTTATATACAAAGTTTCAGAAAATATGTACATTCAGATATTTGCCGTTTCTACGTTTTGATGCTAAGTGTTCACTACTGTCAACTGATATTTGAAGCAGCGATGAGCAACTGTCATAGTCACGCATGTCACCCAAGGACGGCATCTGCCACTCTCATAATTGTTACATGTGGGCGGCCACGGAAGAACCATCTGGGGACGAGCGTGACACCTGGCGCTCCTCCCATCACTGTTCTATGTTACGATCAGAACTGCCCGCCATTCTTCAGACAGAATCCCTTGCCAGCCACTCACAAACACCCATCACCGAACAGCGCCTGCACATATGGCTCCTTTGTATTCGCACTAGTTATTTATCTGAAACCTTCCAACGCGTGAGTTCCAAACTTGACCGTAGTTGAACAAAAAATTAAACTTTATTTAACGGTGCTTTCCCAGATTTTTCCAGCTCTTCGTTCTACTGCTGATAAGTTAATACCAAATAGGTAGAATTTGCTTCGTATAGGAGAATTCAGATGAAGACAATCCATAAGCTTTCATTATGTCTCTCTAGTGAACCATTTCAATAATAAGTACTGTACCAAATATGCCTACAACCACATAACGTTTAAGATTTATTATCTTCGGCTTGGTGCGAGGTAAAAATGAAAGTCAAATTAAATCTGGAATCGCTGTGATGTTAGACATCAACGAGCTTCTGATGTAGCTACATATTCGAAACGAGAGGGGGTCATTGAATAGTACAAGTCAGCGTTGCATTCTTTACTCTCTGCTAGCACTCTCCATCGAACGTGTAGGTATAAAGCAGTTGTGTGGTTTCATTGCGAATTACACCAGGGCTTTCATGAGCAATGTTGTTTTCGTTTATTCCAGTAGTATTGACGTTCCGGCGAGACATATCAAGTGGCAACCTGAACCACTATACATTTCTCCGACACTACATTCGCCAGAGAAATTCCATCCTTGGGATCTAGTGAAAAGGTTACTTCCAAGTTTTAGTGGATATGATTTCTGAATAAGCAGTACTCTCTTAGTTCGACGAAATTCTAATTTTCCGCAGACAGAATGCGGCCCAGCTCCACTAGGAATGTATTCGTCACCAGACTGCGTGAAAAAGAGCGCCTCAGCTTCTCCGTTATTCAGTGGGTTAAAATGGTCATATATAACTTGTGGCAGTCCCCAAAACTTCCACACAAGGATGAACTGAGAAGCCCAACTGTGGGCCCATTTCGGAGGCTCAACGCCAAATCCCGTTGTTCCTGCGACCAAACATATCGTAAGAGTCGATGAGCTTGTGTAAAGATCCCTTTTCGTGGCCTGAGTGGAAATACTTCGCAAGCTGTGCACGGTGCGTATGGATGTCAAAGTAGACAGGATTTATTGCTCAACTCATAATTCACTCGAACAACGCTGCGCACAAAGACCACGCAGCATTCTCCCATGGTCATTTGCTTTCCTCCGTCCGCTCGATGCCGGTCGCTCTAATCACGTCGATCCTTCATCCGACGACCGTCGTCAACTTGTCTCAAAATCGTTCCACCTTCAATTTTGCCATTCAAAACTCGAACTTCAACGCTGTTTAAATTTGTAGTCATTGCAGATCAATTAATCCTTTAACGCAAAAACGTTTGGTTATCATCGAAGCAACACCGAGAGTTCCTTAGAGAATCGTCCACTAGTTATGAATCATTATAAAATCCAGCATCAGAAAAACTCCGAACAGTTCTTGACCGCAATTTTCTAGCCATTAAATTTTTTTTGGATACAAAAGGTTATAGTCCAAGGGCAAACCACCCACTCGATTTATTTCCTGTCACTCATCCAGATATTACCCTACATAGAAAATGCAAAGAATTTCTACAATACTGGACACATCTAAGTACATCTTCAGCGCCTTACAGAACAAATGAACAAACCCTGGACATCTAAAGACCATTGTTGCAGTCCTGCGACCCTGAACAGAACTGCTTCAAATAGTTCTTTACATTCTTGTTGAGCGAACATGAGGTGTTACTTTGTTCTTTATTCCGCTAAAGCTGACGTTTTGCTTCATTTCTGCCAGTTGTCAGTTTTCTCACTGTTACAAAGCTGCATATGTTAACGCATTCCATTTTGAAAGCCCAGCGACTAAAACATCTCCTTACTTAACACTAACCAAATTTCAAGTATTTCAACAGTACATGCTTTCTCAATTGACACAGCATAACTCAAAGTGTCGTATTTCAATGCTAACTTGATATGTAGTGCTTATCATAATTTATTAACCCCGGAAAGGGTAATAGCGCGTTCATTCCCCACCGCAGACACCTTCAGTCCGGAGTTTTGCAAATATCTCGGAATCACTGTGGTTGTATCACATATAATACCCTGCCGTAAAAAATTGTAAGCGTTAGCTCCTGGAAAGGGTAATAGCGGGTTCGTTCCCCACCGCAGATACCTGTGATCCAGAGTTTTCCAAATATCTCAGCATCATTGTGGTTGTCGTATTTCATTTTTTATTGCCCCAATCCGGCTACATTGAACTGGATTCGCATCACTAAGAACGCTGAGCTCCACACAACCCCTTTCCACAGCACGTCGTCGGCTCTCTTAATTGCCAAACCGGAAGCCGACTCCATTCGATTAGTGCTAACGAGCTGGCTCGAACTGCTTCCTTAATCACCTCCCATCTCAGCACCATAAAAATCAAAATAAACCCATGACCGACTTTCTGTTAACCTCGGCATTAATTGATAATTCAATGTTTTTCATCAATAAGCAGACACGAGGTTGTTAATATAGAATTTATTAGAACACAATTGCTGACGTTTCGGCGGTTTCGCCTTCTTCAGAGCCTGGAAAGGTCAAATTGAGATGCGATCTACTCAGCCAAACACTTTCATAACCCTAGCAGATAAAACTTGATAAATCGATTTGTATTCGCATAAGAAACAGCTTCATTCAAACACCTACCGTTTATTTGTTGTAAGTATTTAAGTTAGTTGGTGGATAGCCGCCGCACAGAGTAATACATGGTCGATAACTGGATCCATGTCAGATCATTGGATCAGCCTGAGGTATGGCGCTAGGTCACGCGTGATGACAAGACACTCCTCCTTGCGGTTCATTTTTGAATTTTTGGCATTGATCCAAAACGCTTCAAGAGTTTTTCGCGCTGATGTTTTCGATTCCTGCGTAAGGATAGTGACTCCTACCTCAAAATCTTCTCCGTTGTGTTCTTGCATCCTATGCGCGCCTAGTGGAGTATTGTGTTTTAGTTTAGATTTACCGACTAGGTGTTCTTTTATGCGGACGCAGAGCGGTCTACCCGTTTCGCCAACATATTCGTGCCCGCACGCTTTACAAGAGATCAGATAGACTGTACCCGAACTCATGCAATCACCGTCTCTACCATTTGGGCAAATTATGCAGTTTTTTGTTGTACATAGACGGTCGTACAGGCGGTTGCGAACTAGCTGGCGTCTTAGAGTGTCCGGTGGTATTTCTATCACTCTTACGGAATTCTCTAGACCGGCCCTTATTAAGCAGCGTTTTATAGCTGCACTTATTTCGTTTGAAATAAAGGGCAACAGAAACGGAGCCTTGTTTTCACTAGAATTATCGCTTTGGGGCGTGGGATTTCCTCGATGCCTATCCTGAGAAGCTACAGTTTCGTAACCATTTGAGATGGCTATTTGTCGCGCCACTTTCGAGGATTCTTCCCTNTTTTGAATTTTTGGCATTGATCCAAAACGCTTCAAGAGTTTTTCGCGCTGATGTTTTCGATTCCTGCGTAAGGATAGTGACTCCTACCTCAAAATCTTCTCCGTTGTGTTCTTGCATCCTATGCGCGCCTAGTGGAGTATTGTGTTTTAGTTTAGATTTACCGACTAGGTGTTCTTTTATGCGGACGCAGAGCGGTCTACCCGTTTCGCCAACATATTCGTGCCCGCACGCTTTACAAGAGATCAGATAGACTGTACCCGAACTCATGCAATCACCGTCTCTACCATTTGGGCAAATTATGCAGTTTTTTGTTGTACATAGACGGTCGTACAGGCGGTTGCGAACTAGCTGGCGTCTTAGAGTGTCCGGTGGTATTTCTATCACTCTTACGGAATTCTCTAGACCGGCCCTTATTAAGCAGCGTTTTATAGCTGCACTTATTTCGTTTGAAATAAAGGGCAACAGAAACGGAGCCTTGTTTTCACTAGAATTATCGCTTTGGGGCGTGGGATTTCCTCGATGCCTATCCTGAGAAGCTACAGTTTCGTAACCATTTGAGATGGCTATTTGTCGCGCCACTTTCGAGGATTCTTCCCTCTGCTCTACCTGTGCACACGCTAGCGGCGGTTCGAAACATATTTCTTATAAGCGCTCTTTTAGTGTGTGAGGGGTGAGAGGAGCGGTAGTGAACCACTATATTCTTACTGCTCGGCTTTCGATACCATTTTGTGGTGTAGCCGTTCTCGGATAGGTTAATTTGAAGGTTTAGAAATGGAAGCCAGTTTTCTTTCGGTTTCTCACGGGTGAATTTTATGTACTCTGACTGTTCATTCAAAATAAACCTTTATCTCGGAAAACTTAGATGATTCATGTGAAGAATGTGCTCCCTCGTTTATGAAAACGATCATCATAGACCGAAAGAAAGAATTTCTGAAAATTTGGACCCATTTCCCTGATAATCACATAAGCTGTTAATTTGTGCTCGAATTCGACCGAATAGAAAGTGACTAAGATTTTTACGACCTTTTCGATCATTAGTGAAAATATTCCCATTTTTTTCACTCACTTAAGCCGTCTGTTGTTCTCACGGTAATACTGAACCTGCGATGGTAAAGGAGTGCCTAATTTCTTACATAGGATTGCATCCTCTCGAGAGGACTCCTTTCCACTGTCAAAATACAGTAAGCAATCAATGGCAAAATTTTCATTTTTGTGGCGCTACACGTTCAGGAACACATTAGGAACAAGGAAAAGCAGGGTTTGTCTCCTGAAAACCCATAGCTATATTATTTTATCTTGACGGAGAACCTCGGACTGTATTATTGTGGAGCTTCTGTGCGATTGGAGACAGAGCAACGGTCTTTTCCTTGTGGACAGAGCCGAATGCGAATCATACATTTCTTATTGGCTAATCGTACCATGTGTTTTCGTTTCCCTCCGATGAATGCCGTCTACCATTCGGTCGTACCCCAGGCGATGCCGTGACTCATTGCCGTCGGCTATACGAAGAGGATACGGCTAATACACTTGCCGTTCCTCCAATTCTCCGTCGATATCTGCTCCACTCTTCAATTGGATCGCAGCGCCTGCGTGGTTCGAGACACTGCAGACGAGTTGTCCCATTGGTGACCTCATCATTTCTATCTGGAATACTGACATCACTGCCGCAAAGACACATGCAGTTCTACCCTCCTTAGATCAAGTGCAACAGCAAATCTTCCCACGGATCTCCGAAAGGCGGCGTAGTTCTGTTATTAAAACCATGCCCGAAATTAAATTTATCTCTATAACTTCTAGACTTCATGAAACGTCCATGTATCACTTCATCCCAATCAAAACACTTCTTATATTTTCTTTTCCTCTTTGTGTCTGCGCTGCCATATTTCCACTTTCCTCCCTCAAACTTCCGGTGGTAGTCAATCACGCAGTTGTTTCTCCGTCGGAGTAGTTAGAACAAGTTTACTTATTTCTGATTGAGTATCCATCTTTAACTCTCCAAATATCTCCGAATTTTACTACTTCTACGTTTTCTTCTGCCTTTCTCCTCTCATATTATTTTTTTAAAGAAATGTCCCGTTAATGGGCAAGGTTTAAAAACCTAGATACAATCTTTACATAAAGTACAAATCCATGAACACAATAAGTTACCTCCTCCGCTTCTCTGATGGCAGTCTCCTGCATATTCTCGCTGTTCTCCCGCATTCCGCCTGGGAAGCACACTTCACCTGGGTGTCTCCTCAGTTCTTGCGATCGTACACATAAGAACACAGAGTAGTCATTCGGAGTTCCGTCAAGGAGAATCAGAACTCCTGCATCCTGTGAACAATGATATAAGGGGAGCCCTTTTTAACAGAATGGACGACTAATACAACTGACCTAGTACTTTTAGTTGATATTTCTCCACTCGTATGCACTGAGTGCCAATTGTCTCATCATATCATCAACTACCACTAGAAGCCTACATTGTTCAAGTCCGTACCTTACCACTATCACTTAATCGGGTACATTTTGTGCAAAACCCAGAACTCCCTTAACCTTCTTCATCAATATGGATTTGGTTGCTCGTCAACCACTCATTCAATAGAAAACGTTGTAAGCACCTTTCTGCCGTCTGGCATAGTGGGTTCAAAGGAGAGCCGTAGAAGACTTCGAAGGCGGTCACACTCCTGCTCACCCATCTAGAGTTTGTCTGAAAAATGAATTCTTGACTACGGCTTTTTTTGGGAGCGATATATATATATATATTTATATGGATATCACAGGTGAAACAGACAATAAATCCCTATCGAGAGATGGCAATGGTAATGGAGAAGACCTTCGCTGAGTCTCCGATTGCACAGATGATCCACTCAGATAGTCGCTATCAAGGCGTGCAATGCGTAGAAATATGTATGAGCTGACGAGGCAACAGATTTACAGAAGTATTAAAAATTCTAAGCTTCTCTATGTTCGAGTACAACTGCAGGTATAACGAGTGCCTCTTTTAGTAGGTTTTCAACGTTTTAGAAAATCTCCTTTGCCTTCTTCCCATAGCACCTTATCTATGGTAATAATGTAGTAATGTGCTTCCACCCGCCCCTTCCAGAGCACTCTTCTGCAAGTTTGATGTTTAGGAAAATGGTTGCATTCGAGGAATCACCTATGCGGAAATTCGAAAATTTAATGGGAGTTCATTAAAGATTAACGTTCAGTAAAAAAAGAAAGCTCTCGGCGTTGATCAATCCTTGAGGAATGCATTCGATTTCATTAAGCATCGTTTGGAGGTGATTGAATTCATATCTGTCCTTTACAATAACTCGCGGTGGCCTACCAATGTATCGAGCCAGTGCTGCTATCCTCCCAGACAAGACTGGTACCAATTTGCCGGCCCCAGATGGATGGAAGGCTTGGTGAGACACGAGCACGAGGATCGATCCCATGTGTGCAGGAAGCCTCCAACCACTGCGCCACCACACGCGCCCTTTCAAAGTTCGATAGACATAAAATTGACGTGCATATGCTATACTAATGGCCTTAAAAAGCAGAAATATTCTACGGGAACTTTGATTCCGAAGCAAATGTTTATATTTTCTGCAGTCATTTCTATAGGCCCCCTCTACAATATTCACCCCCACCTACAATTTTTTACTTCGACTATTTATGCTTTTCTGAATAGTTACTACTTCAACTTAAAGAAGGTCTATTAATTTTAAGAACTGTGTTCCAAATTTACCAGATATTACACATTATTAAGCCTAAAATAGTCCATTTCCACGGAATGTTCTATCAAATGGCAAGCCAGAATTCTTGAGATCTTTCCAGTGACCTCGTTGTTCCTTGAATTCATTTCAGACTAGATAACCATCTCTCTACGATCACAATGGCGCGCTGTGTGCAGCCTTCTTCTCGGTTTTTTCTTCCCTTACCATTTATCAACCATCGTTCATCTTGCCTTTTTTGTGGATCTCTGACTGACAGTGGCTAATATAACTGAAACTCTGTTCTGCAGAAACATTCTGCCATCCATGAAACACAGTAAGACCTGCTGTTGCCCCGTCCATTATCGTCTTTCTCGAGCGGGCGCCAGTAAACGTTCCATTTCTCCCTGTCACGTGGAATAACGTTCCATTTCTCCCGTGGTCCAATGGGTCCGGCTCGCTCCAGTAACTCGCTGAGCATGTCTTCCTTCCAGGCCTCTCATGAAGAACTCTGACCATCGGGTCAGTGGTCTTCCTGCTGTGCGTTTGACATCCTTAGGAATCCAGTCGCTAACAGCTCCTGTTTATCGATTGCTGTGCAGAAACATTACGTTTCCGAGCCACCCTATCGTCGACAGTTTGGCGTGTAGAGCGACGTCCATGATTTCTGATCGAGAACATAGGTCGTAGCTTCAGATCTCATCTCTTACTGACGTGATACGGGATGCTCCTAGCATTGCCGGTTCGACAGCGCATTCCATAACGTTGAGTAATCTTAAATCCTGCTTGCGTAGCGCCAGGTTTCTAACCCACCCTTCAAAGCAAGAACAATCGTGGAGTCGAAAAGGTGCGCACAGAGTTAGGTGTTCTTTGTTTTATTCACCCTGTTGCTCTTAATCCTTCATCCTCATTGCTCTTAAAAGCCCCAAGCCTCCCCAAGCCGTTCGCTTCTTCCTACAGAATTCTGCAGCTGTGTCATTAATCTGTTGATTTCACGACCTAGACAGACGTAAAAGGAGTGTTCGGAGATATTGATTCCGTTGAGCGTCACTGGAACATACGGAACCAATTAGTTCCTCATCAACATCGTTTTTGTGAGATTTGGTTGAAGACCAATCATTTCACACACATTATCAAATTCGGCAAATACTCGTTCCGCCAGGCTGATGCTTGGTGTTGTAAGAACAATGTCATCAACAAGGCGAAGATGGTGTAATTGCCCACCATCGATTTTCACTCCCATGCTGTCCTATTCCAATGTTCGCACAATATGACAGGAAATAATTTTGGCAAGATGGTATCTCCTTACCCAACCCCACTTTTTACACCGATGTTAATATTATTGTAGAATATGGTTGTAAATTTTGATGTATTTCACTAAGAATCTTTATATTACTGAGTAGGGGCACCCTGACTCTCCAGGGCTTACATGATGGCTTCTTTTTTAAGCGAGTCGAAAACTATCTCTAAGTAGGTGAATGTGAGGTAAAGCGATTCCTTGTACTGTTATGATACTTGTAACCTTTAGGCCTTGGAGTGCAATCATCGTGGTCCTGTAATTGGTCAAATTCCGATGGGCTTTGCGAATGCTCTTCCCAGACTGCAGCTTCGGGCATAACTGCTGTTCATCACGGAGCACAGTATTGCAAGGAAAGGCCCAGTGTTTTTGAGGGAATTCGATTTAATTGCCATGAAGTGATCTCGCTAAAACACAAGCCACATTGGTAAAAAGTTTTTGTAACTCATCGAAAACACAATGGCAGCCATGAAAGAGATTGAAACAGATCTCTGATGAAGCAATCATTTCATAAGGAGGACGTAGTTTCCCACTGGTACTGGTTGTCGGTATTCAGTAGGCAGCTCGGAACAGTTCTGTTCGAATCTCGTCACAAGTTTCTGGGAACATAACTTGGCACACTTGGTAAGGGAATCGATTTATCGCTCGCAGATCCCTTCGATGCAGGTGAAGATTTCTTCGCAAAATCGGTAGCAGTCATATAACAGTTGTTTTTCACTGGCTTCAAATCCAGCTGAACGTTCGGCTCCACTAAGACTTTGTCCTTTGCAAACCTATTATTGTTCCTTTTTATTGATTCGGGCATTGAGCAAGAGACCAAACGATTGTTCAGTTTCATAAACACGAGCTTCTACCACTCTGCTTAGCTTTGCATTCTTTCACTTCTCCATCCAGTTGCACCGCTCTGTATCATCAAATCCATGACATGGGATGATCTATGACGTATGCTGTCATGACGACGACCCCCTTAGAGTTCTTTGCTATAAAATAGTCGTGAGTAAACAGTAGTGGAAGTCGTGTAAGTGTCTGGGACTCCACTTCTTCACTCAAGTGCAATATTCTGTCTAGCGATCGAACACACCAAAATCCTTGGTGGTAACTAAATGGCTGTGCTCCATCGATTCTCAGTCATACTCCGCATAAAGTCATGATTCGATAAGTGAAAAATGTTCACTCATTTATTCATTCTGTTTGTCTAAAGATCCTACCCTTTATCCTTTATTCGTCTAAAGGGTACCAACGTCCCTGAAAAATCCTCCGTTTCGTCTTCTCTGTAGAATTCACGTTGTTATGGATAGTGTAATCAGTGCACGTGGGTAATAACGATAAATGAAAAATGTGTTTTCGGCAAACAACGTGTCATCAAGAACTCAGTGGAGGGTTGGAAACGCCTACAAAACGTGATTTTTGGCTCACTTTGATGCATATCCCTAACAGAAAAACCTTATTTTTCAGCCGGGCAGAACAGGAAGTGGGTCAAGTACTAAGTGCCCTTCTTTTAGTGAATATGCGAAAGTTTTGGTCAAAAGAACGCTCGTTTAAGAAAAACGCTACCGTCTGCATTTTGAGTCATTCAAGTTTTCCGTTTTTCACGCCTGGTTACCAGTTAGTTCTTGAGCCCAGCGCAAACTCCCTCTTGTTTATCCAGACCCACTCTGCAATCTCCATAAACTCTACTCTACTAGTGTGTCTTTGACAGGATCGTTTGTTTGTAATAGCTCATTTGCACACCTGTTCCAACCAACCACATCTACCAAAAGCCAGACGACCGAGAGTGCATCAAAATATCATTCCTCTATTTCACTAAGCCAATACCAGCTTTGGAGGAGGTCTGCAAGAACGAGCACCATATTGGGGCTTTTCATTTGCTAATAAACTTCCTCTACAAATACCACGCAATATTATTCGCTTTGTTTCTCTTTCACATTATTATTGCCACAGAAAATGTATGTGCGTCTAATCCCCTCATTCTTCTTTGGAACTATCGCGTTCCTAGGCCTCATAGTCACCAATTACGTATACCGCCGGTAGTTTTTTTGTTCTTATTTTTATTTCGTTTTGTATGACCCGTCTTCACGTGTACTGTGTGGATCCGAGCACTTCTCACATTCGATTCGTTTCCTGGCATCCATTGCCCACGACCCAACTTTAACATGTAGCTTCGGTTGCCGCTTGAGGATTTCAATTTTATTTTGAATGGTAAAGTGCTGGTCGAGCAATCCTCCTTGGAGTCCTGAGATAGCCGGGCTGGAGCGTTCCCAATTGGATTGCAGAGAGTGATTTTTTTCCCAGACAGGTATGCTACCAATTTCCCGACCCCAGAGGGATAAGAAGCTTAGTTGGTCTGGAGCGGAATCGAACTAGCACCAAGTTCCAGATGACGGACATCACTACCACTACGCTATCCGTCCCTGATAGTTTTTTTCCTACCACCTCATTATTCTTGTTCGAGAATTCAAGACCGGTCGCGTCATCCAAGGTCATTCAGTTTTCATACGACAGCATAAAAAAGTTGACTGCAGACCAATTATCTTAAAATCTTCTGGATTCTCTAAAAACATAGCCACCAAATCTTGCCTATCTCTTGACAATTTAGCTACGTTCGATGGAATCAGTTACATCGACTTCACTGAGAACTAAAATCTGTTTCGGTCCAACAAGTAACACTTTAGGACTTTAGGAGTAGGAAGGTCACAGGTGCAAAATGCTATTAAGGTAGGCATTCTTGATAGGACCAATCCAGTTACAAAATTTAGTATAGAATGTGCAAACAATCATAGTGACTATCATCTAATGAGAAGAACACAGGAAACAATTCGTGTTGGAATATTGCTAAAGGCAGTTTTTAAGATGAGTGTTTCGTTTCACTTCTCGACTTCGCATTTTATTCAGTCCCCTAACTTAACTCCTCAAAATTTGTATTTCTGCAGTTGAAGGAGCTCATTGCGTTCCTTTGCTGCACTTCAAATGATTCAGATTTTTATCATAGTCCGTTGCCTTCCTTCTGTTCGATGAGACCGGAGCGTGGGTTACTGGCACATCTGATTCCTTGCGGACGCGCTCGATCCTAAATTCGTACCACATGTGAGATGACACTGATTATATATGCAAATGTGCGCCGAGGAGGCTAATTGACGTGCACATTCATGTGGAAGCCCTGAGGAAGCTCCCAGTTGCGGACTAAGCCTCTTCTGGAGTGGTATGGAAATTCCTGATGAGGCGTGGCGATTGCGCAAGACGAGGCTCGGGTAGTCGTCGTCGCTGGTGGCCCGCCAGCCAATTGGCCCCTGACCATCGATTCTGTGCCGATCATCGCTCGCCCTCCACGGTTGCCCTCAAACAGACCGCACACTCCCCGCACTCGTCCCGACACCTGTTCACTTGGTCCAGCCCCGAAAACTTGTTTTCTAGCGCTATTAATACGATTTGGCCCACTACTTCGTTATACAATAGCGCGGTAGGTATCAGAACATTGTAGGTTTACGACTGTTAGGGCACATTAGTCGGCAACTGCACTCATCACTTCCATAAAGATTAACGAACTGTTAAGTTCAAATTGAATAAACCAGAACGGGTTTTCACATCGTTCGATGATCAGTTGTCCATCCAGTTCACTTTCTTGAACTGTGCACAAAAATCACTGTCATAAAATAACTAGCTGTCTTAAGAAATAACTTCAGCAGACAACGATGAATAGGAAATATTTTTTATCCATTCATCACCGTGAAAGTAGAAAATTTTTTCTCGTTTTATAAGTGTTGTAGATTTCTACGTGCTGTTTGTCTGGTAACAAGTAGATCTTTCCTCGTGTCAGCGACAAACAAACTACCGTATTATGTCGCTTTTTTCCTGTTAACAAACGTAGAGATTTGGCTCTCTACCCTCTAGCTGTTCCTTTTTTGTGATGGCCGTTTGCCACAGATCTCCTACCATTGACGAAATTCGATCGCACCTCACGCGTTTTGCATTTCAAAGCATCCATCTTCTACCAAAGTGCTTTACTCATCCATGAACGGTTCCACTGTATGTCGAGTTCATTTGTCTTCTACACTCAGATTCCGTGTGGAATTTTTCTAATGCATGTATCATCAATGAAAGAAAACTTCTCTGGCGCGATCTATTCATTGTTTTCCATCCTACACTAGATTGTGATATCAAACAACTTCGTCCGCAGGTAATACGTTGGTGAATTCCGTGACTGACGACCGTAATCATTAACTTTAGATGTCCGTCTGTCATTCATCAGATATATTCGTCTTGAACTTACGAAACGAATCACTATAATAATTCTCATGACACGTGCCATACTCCATTCGCTGCCACAAGAAAGCAATATCTTTCCGGATGAATAGTTTTAGGTCTTCTGTTTATGAGCTCATTAAGATTAAGGTCATTAATGACATCAATGGCAGTGCTACCCTGAAGCTGTCCCTCAATATTTACAGTGATCCAATATGTTTCAGAAATATGTTTAGTATTCCAGGGTTACTATGATCATTCCGTGTTTGGTACACTATTATCGAAGGAGATTTTTTGGTGTTTCCAAAACTTTGAGGTGAGCTAGATCTTTCTTCTAGATAAACGATAGTGATTTTGTGGTTATTCGCTGTTTTCTTCCGTGTAACATTTCTTCATTATCGGGTGCGGAGCCATCTGATAGTCAATTCTACTATGTTCCGTCTCAAGACTGCCCAGTGTTTCGCACGCAACTTTCCACCAGCTTCTTTCCCGTGTTCGGCACCACCCCTCTCCCGACACCCGCCGCCACCAGCGGATCGATCACCCCGGCTTCGGTTTCACCTTTTTCATTGGTCAGCTTTGCCATAGCTCGTATCCGCATCGATCTGCTGAAATTCAGTACTCAACCGTCAACTCTGTCCCCAAAACACCGCCAGCCAAGGATAACAGGAGAGGACTGACTTAACGTGCTGCAGTGTCTTTAGAACTTTAATAGTCGAAAGGAACCAGCTTCCATGCTATACAAGTAGCTCGAAATTTCCTTTTGTTACACTTTTTGTAAATGAAAACATCGCTCGCTTTCATATTTTAAACTTCAGTGCGGATTCCTGTTGCCTGAAATATCCTCATTATCGCGTTATTTCCACGTTCAAAACTCTGATTATGTAACTGAGTTCAATGAGTTGTGGTAAGATTCCGTGAAGACGAAAGCTCTCTAAAGATTCGATAACTACTTGCTATCTAATGGCACACGAATTCCCTGGGGGTGTTCCAATGCGTTGCACTTAGTGATTGGCCAGCGAGGTGGTGCTAGTGTGGGTGGTGGTTGAGGTGCAATGCACTGGGTGTTTCGCTGGGGGCGAACGCGACTCGTTTTACTACCAGAACTCTTTGATGTTTATTGTGCTTTGTCGCGTTATGGTCAGCATTGATTACTCCGAGGATGGCTATCAAAACATGCAAGGCTATTTCCTGCAGACTCGTTCAGCTAATTCTCTCCCTACCAAGTGTGTTCCCACGTTATGAGGAAACAAGTGACCGATTGTCGATGGTGTTCAGAGGAAGAAACATGAAACGAAGTTCTGCTGAAACCAGCTTTAGTGAACGATAATCTCGTTGAAGTGTAAATTTCGTCCTTTTTTGCTTGCTTTCTCTCATATATGCAGTTTATATTTTTCTGCCAATTACCCAATATACAATAAAATATTACATGACTCCGAATATGTGTTTTCACAGAGGCTACAGATACACGTGTGGCGCAGTGGTTGGAGGCGCCGTGCAACACACGTGGAATAGATACCTGTACCCATGGCCCAACAAGCCTTCCGTCCCTCCTAGCTGGGCAAGTTGCTACCAGACTTGTCTGGGAGGATAGCAGCATTGGCTCGACACATCAGTAGGTTACCGCGAGTCATTGTAAAGGCCAGATATGCATTCAATCACCTCCAAACGATGCTTAATGAAGTCGAATGCATGGCGCATCCCTCAAGATTGATCAACGCCGAGAGCTTTATCCTTTATCCTTTTGTAGATACACGGATACAATACCATAAATAGGTTTCAGCGTGGTTAGATTGTATGAACCACAAGAAGATGAATAACTTGTAGTTTGTTCTTTAGTGATAGTGTTCCTTATTGAGTGAGTTAGCCACGAGCAAAGAACTCCTCGCAGAATACACCTCTTTGATTCCGAAAAGCCTATCACTTAGCAAAGTTCATTGTAAATTCCCAGTTGTTTCAGTGGTTGTTCCGCTACAAAATTGATTGCCCGGGTCGTGTAACGTAGCTCCACAAAAGAAAACCGTCTTCATCCTCACGAGGACTCGTTGCTAGGTGCTACCCTCGATGCACTGGCTAACATGACGACCGTGAGTCGACGTAATCTGGGTTCGATGGCTTTCCATGACAGTAGTGTGTTTGGTATTTCGAATGCTGATAAATATCTGCCGGCTACCCATCTCTCGTTCAAACGAATTAATGGACTGCATGCTTGAAACTAACTACTCTTACAATGTCTCACATCGTAGCCGTCTATTGAGTGACCGTTAATGGAACAAAAAAACCTCAACACATTGGTTATGCGTCTTTATTTTGCTAACCACCAACCGCCTGTCGTGCATTATCCATTTGCATTGTGAACGTCGCATACCCTTCCAGCTATAGCAGTGTTTTGCAGACAATGAGCCTGAACGACTAATGGAAGAAGATCACTACGATACTCCGTGGGAGTACCTCGCTAGACCCACTTCCGTTAGGCTTTCCACCGCAGACGCTGTCTTATTCGCCAAACGGTCGACTACCGCTATCGCAAGTGCGTCAGATTCGCCTCAATGTGAGTTTGACGCTCATATGTAGTTAATTTGAAAGGAATCACTAGAATTGTACATTCTGATACATACTGAAGTGATGGACTTCATCCAGGATTTCATCTAGGATGGCTGAATGGTGATCTCCAATGTATCACTGGTTTTTCGGCTGTCATGCTTCCATTGGAAGCTTTAAAAATTCCAATTATTCTTCCAATTTTTCGGTTTTGATTCTAAACGTATTTAACACTCAAAGGCCACCGTATAAAACCCATATATGCCTTTGCTTTGATAGAACAATGTCTCTTCTATAAGCCTGTGAATTCGTTAACTCCTTAAATACTCTAACGGTCGAAGAACTATCGCCATTTGTCCAAAAACTGGCGTCGAGCGCTATATAGCAAAGCTCGCAGTCTATGTAGCTGAAGAAAGTTTTCATCAACTTGTTAGAAATTCTTGCCGCCTCGGTAACCTGTGTGTTTGAAACCATGAGTGGATATCGCTTATAGCGTGCAGATCAAGAATTTCCGGAAGATGAGAGGAGAGAAGTCCTATTGCATCTAAGTTTCCTTGACAGAAAATATGTTATCGACCTCCATTCCGTCGAGGTTGAGGTCAGTTATCAGGCTGGGTGAGGAAACTCATGACATTGCGCTCCCCTTTAAAGTTTTCAAGTTTTCTATTTGTCGAAAAATTATGGGCAGTAGTTTGCGAAAGAAACAGCTTCGGGCCCTAAGAATATGACCTTGAGGTTGTTTGAAAGTACGGTATTTTGGTGAACTTGCCATTATGAAGCGACGCTGTAAGAAGAGAGCAGATCTATAGAGCCTTTTGAGAATACCAGATTCCGGCGGAGGGTTTTTGTCTCGTGAGCATCTCCACATACCCAATGCCTCATTGACCGCATTGACAAAGAATTCGAGAAACATTTCAGCTCCTCATAGAGAACGCTATTTGCTGGCTTATACCCATCTCTAAAAGATCACTGGCCAGCGGGAGAAGGAAATACCATTATGGAATACACAAAGTAATGGGCCATGAGGATACGAAAGCATCTTGGAAACGTGCACAATCGACATTCTTAGTGGAATCAGCTACGATAACCATAAGCTTATTCGACAACGGTTACGATAAAGGCCAATGCAATTAGAGAGTATTCAATTCCTTAGTAAAATCACAAATAGTTTCATTTACGGAACCAGCTGTATAGAACAAAAACATTCTGCTTACTTGTCAGTTATCTCTTACTATAAGCTTCGATGGGTTGTGTTATCCTATATTCGATGCATGTGGTACTGATACTCATGCGTCTGTAGACCCTTCTTAAACATCTTTTTTTGTTTTTTTCTGTTAGGGCTTCTACTTTCTCGAAGAAGTCAAACTTTCTCATTGTGATTAAACTTGCTGAGCACAAACTCCTATTCCGCTTAAGTCCATTTAGAACACAGGAGCACTTCACTGGCACTTCGATGCTGGAAATCTTCCAGAATATGAAGAAAATAAGTAACAAGGGCTTACCTTCTTAAATAAGAGAATTCACAAGTTGATTTTGATCTAACTGGGTATTATATCCTTACAAGGGGAGAGGGAGAAGCTGCCTAATCGTCAGATTCTTCAGCGTAAAATTAACCATATTTCCACAAAAATCCAAATTTTACTATGTAAATAATTACTTTTCAAAGAGGAAAATCTGTCTATGGCGGATAGCATAGTGGTAATGATGTCCATCATCACGATCATGGTCCTAGTTCGATTCCGCTCCGGGCCAACCAAGCCTATCGTCCCTCTGAGGTCGGTGAAAAATTGATACGAGGCTTGTCTGGAAAAAAATCACTCTCTTCAATCCAATTGGGAACGCTCCAGCCCGGCTATCTCAGGACTCCAGGGAAAATTGTTCAACCAGCATTTTACCATTCAAAATAAAATTGAAATCCTAAAGTGGCAACCGAAGCCACACATTAAAGATCTTAGTGGACAAGATGCGAGGAAACGAATCGAATGTGAAAAGTGCTGGAATCCGCACAGTAGACACGAAGACGGATCAAACAAAGTAAAATAAAATAAAAATCTGTCTGTCTGTCTGAACGTGACAGTCACTTGGTTGACATGACATTCATCGTCTGGATGCGAATCGTTTCTTACTTGCGACTTTAGTTATAATCCATTTCGCTAATGAATCCCAAGAGAAATAACAAGATGCGAAGAGCTCCCTGTTTCATAGGTTAGAAATACCCGTCACTCACGTACACTTACATGTAGGACATAAGATCTAATACAAAGATTTCGCAATCTAAAATATCTCCTTTAGGCTCGCCTGTCCCACACTCGCCATCGTTTTCGAATCATCTGGTGCACATTGGCAACTCTCCACTAGAGTCGAAACGTCACTCTCTTAGAGCAGACCGACCAAGACGAGTTGACGCTCTGAACGAGGAAGAAACACTCCTTGAAAAGAACATCGACAGAGTAGGCGCAGAGAAATTGCTTGAGAGCCGAGGTCTAGGCGATTTTCTGCTCAGGTAGGATTCCATCGGAGTTGTTCATATTTCTTTCGCTTCCCCTTTGGTGGCTACTATAGCTCTGGTATGAAAATCTAGGCATGAATTTTGTGATTTCTCTTTCATTCTCGTCTTTCTAGTTCCTATTACACGTTGTGAACGATGGTTAGATCGAAGAAAGCTGTTCGAAGTTCAATGAAGACTGAAAATGCCATCGTTACAGGTCTCGAGGGGAAGGTAGCGCTGCGTTGTCGCTGCGAGGCGCTTCCGGTGTTCTGCATATCAAGCTCGAGCGGCGAGGCGACAAATGGGTAATCGGCGAGGGTCCGTGCTTCCGTTCTATCTCATCGGCTGTTCATTACTACCGTCGGCATCCACTACCAATCAGAGGCTCCGATCATCTTCTATTAAATGCATCCCTTACAAATACTATCCGTTTATAGTATTCGCGAACAGTACTTATCAAGTAAAATCATGCAGAGCTAGATTTTATGACATTGACTGTAAGTAGGAATTAACATAAGTATGGATCCACTTCGGCTTGAAGAACCCCACTGTTCTACTCGGTCCTGTCCTTTACACGACGTTTGTTATGTCTCTGTGCATAGTTTCCTAGCAGAAAATATGACCGTTGTGTGCCAGATTTTTCGACCGCTGTTCATCCCGCGTGGTTCATTTTCTTCTCATAAGTTCCCATTATCTGGCTAAGGAATATTTGACTCCGCTTTGTTCCAACTTTGCCTTTTTGTACATAAATTTAATGATATAGGTGATAAAATTCGTCGTATTTTTAGTAGAAAGGACAGATTTTGGGACAAAACTTGTAACTTAGTGCATAACTGGAGAAATCAGAACACATGGTAGTGTTTCTATTTTAATCCCATGAGAATTAAAACACCACGTTTGAGCATGAAATGTCAGAGCTGGGAACCTGTGAAGAAATTCCAGCATTCCCACGATGTCCGTCCTTTCCTAATCGCTGAGTTCAGACAAGAAACAAAAGCGAACAATCAATGAGCAGACCTTGTACTTCAGTCTATTTGGTTCCGGCTTAGAACAGATTAACGAGCGCGACAGAGGGCATCGCAGTAGCCGGGACGACGTCAATACGGCTGGACACCACTCAGCCCAGCGAAATCGGAAGCGACGACTTCTGATTGAGATGAAGAAATCAAAATGAGTAGTGCAGCTGGCAGGCATTTTGGAGGAGTCACTCCTGGGGCGGAAAAGAATGAAGTTGACTTCTTACAACATTTGAAACTGGGATGCACAACAAAGAAGACGCTGGTCTATTATTTGTGATAAGGTGTATGTTTTACGATTTGTCTCTGTAGCAATGAAGGTCATAGTCTTCCTCATCGTTCTACTGTTTACACCAAGTACACCAAGGTTTAGGAAGAGTTCGAAAGACTAGAAAGCAGCCTCATTACGATTGCTATTATTATTATTGCTATTATTATTGTCGTCACTATTATTACTATGTTATTAAATCTTTAGGATACTGCTGTTTATCCCCCATCATCTGAAAAGGAGTTCAAATGTCAATAGTGAAAATCGAACTATGAATTGTTCAAAGCGCCAAAAGCGGCTGGTTTAGAACCACCGGTTATTTCTCAATTAAAAGTTGAATTACCTACATGTTCCGTTTTCTACTTATTAATTCACATATATTAGCAGCCGTGGGCGCTTGTAGTGCAGTGGTTAGAGGCGCCCTGCAACACACACGTGGAATCGATCCCGGCGCCCATGGCTCTCCAAGCCTTCCATCCCTCCGGGGCTCTGCAAATTGGTACCAGACCTGTGTGGGAGGATAGCAGGATTGGCTCGATACATCCATCGATAGACTACCACTAGTCATAGTCATTGTAAAGGCCAGATATGCATTCAATCAACTCCAAACGATGTTTAATGAAGTCGAATGCATGGCGCATCCCTCTGGGTTTGATCAACGCCGAGAGCTTTATCCTTTATCCTTTTATGTTAGCTATTCAACCCTAAACTCATCATCAGCTGTGTAGATGAACCATCGGATGGAATAAAACGGTTTTTAATTTCAATATTTATCCAGTTGTTAAAGCACATGTCACCTCATCTTACGAACACCCTGGTGTTCCTGAATCGTCTACGTAACGCGCGCCGCAGCAGTGCGTACATGATGGAGTCCTTCGACACTAGCGCCGTTTGCACAAACGTATCGAATGACCCCGCTATGGAGGCCCCCACGAGTCCTTATGCAACGGGCAACAGCAATGAACGTGTGGCATCTCAATTCAGCGGCTCATAGCGCTCTTAAAGAAGTGCCTAAACTGCCCGATTCTCAGATGGTCCGGAAAATATTTGCTACAAATGGAAGGGTTGACAGTGGGACAGCCACTGGCACCAATCCTTGCCACTGCATTTATGCCTGCAATAAAAGTTCCAGTCCTCTCTATCTTCGGCCATTACTCTAATGCAAATGTATAGATGATTGTTTTATCATCTGGTCAACACGAGAGAAGATGGATAAATGGTGACATCAAACCTACCCTTTCTCTTGAACGAAGTAAGGACGGCTATAAAGGGATTCTTAAAAAGGGCTGCTCTACAGAATTCGGTAGCAGTGAATGAAACACCAACGAACATTATAATACGTCGGCTAGTTAGTAACCACTTGTATGAGCTGTGTATAACACACAATTGCACAACTTACGCTAGGCGCGGGGACGGCTATTGCACGAATTCAGGTACAGCATATCCCACCTTCTGTAAAACGTGCAGGGACGAATACATTGGCGAAATAAGTAGACCACAATGTATCCGTGTATAAATAATCTGGATGGTAAGGGTAAAATTAACAAAATACTCCACTTGGCGCCCACAGGATCCAGACGCATAACGTGAAAGATTTTGAAATAGAAGTCACCATCCTCGTACAGAAATCGAAAACACGGGAGTACAAAACTCTCGAAGCATTCTGGATAAGTTCCAATATTCCAAAAAGGAACCGCAGGGACGAATATCTCGTTATCATGCGTGATACCACACTACATCTCAGACTGATATTTTAACGTGGAAAAGGCACGTTAAACACACATATGAACTCTGTACGCTTACACCTCGCATAGAACACTCAGTGGAAGACTTGTAGGAACTGTGATTGTGGGAGGAAGGTGTTCTGTTTCCAACACGACTGAAATCTACGTATTGTCGTTTTCCTTTTGAAGTTATGGTGTGGAGGGATGCTTGGCCGAGTATGCTTTAGTTAAGTTGACTTTCCTCGTGATTGCTTATCAAGAGAACGACGAATTATTAATCAGTGTCTAGGTTAATACAAATTCGCTCTCAGGAATTATTATTATCATCCTACCACATAATTATTAAACACTAAAAGATGGCAATGTGACCACCTAAGTGATAGTTTGATAGATAGAAATTTCCCACCAATACACATGAGGTTTCTTTCAGGACGACATAATTATCCACTACAACTGAGCGGAGAACGGCTTATGCCACAAGGTAACATGTCCTGTAGGATCCCATTCCAATGATGATGGTAAATAGTCGATGGAGAATGGGTAGCTTCTTGATATATTGGCTAGAGCAGCTCACGGAAACCTCACTTCTTGATGGACGAGTGGTCCACTCAGCACTATTTCGGGCGAAATTCAGCCTTACTCAAATAGTTGAGCTTTAAACAAAGTTTCGACATGCGCAACAGGATAATCCTCATAAAAGTGATATAATGACCACTCAATGTGTTAATTAGCGGTTGTGAAGACCGTTTTACGCTAATGGCAAACAGTTCCATTGCTTTGTTTCGTCTCTCTCGAAGATGTCTTGTTTTATTTGTTGCAATGAGTACATGTAGTTCTCGGCTTTGACATTGGAGGTCGGCTGTGAGGTTAATTGGTTCAGGTAATGTTTTCTATGTTATGGATTGCTCCCCACGGATCTCCCTCATATGAGAGATCTCGAGCCAGTTAGTCGTGAGGCTACGTGGCGGGTCCCCACGTAGCGGATGGGGTTAATCGTGGACCAAAAGCGATCTTTGCTTCCCTGAGACGCAGGTAGATCCAGGGGATGGACTCCCTGTTTCTGCTGCGCTGATTTGGCACATACTTTCTGTATTTGCTAGGCGTATTCATGCATGCGTGTGTGGGTGCGTTCTTGCTTATGCGGATTATATTCTACGATCAGTTCGGCCAAAAACCTGCAATCAACTGACTGGGAAGTATATGGGAGGCGGTTAGGAGTCGCCTCCAACAAATAAGCACCATGTCCACTCTGGGAGAGCCTGGGAAGCTACCCGTGAGTATACGCAGCCCCCACGTTCACAGCCCAGCGAGCTATACATGGGTATTAAAAATGCTAAACACAGTTTAAAAAAAAAACGGGCCTCATTCCCCTGACCCAATTTCGCACCGTTGGTAGGACGAGTACGGGGAGGCTGCTAAAATCTCAGGGCAAATGGAGCCTGCCTAGATTTCAAAGAACAATCCTGACGATCTCTACCTCCAGTGCACGTACACTTGCATCCGAGTCCTCGATAGACTTGCTCATGCAAGCAAGAACGATTAGGTACGACGTCATCGGCCTGGCCGAGACGAGACGACGCCACCCATTCAACGCTGTCTATGACACCGAAGAACTGTTCTTCGGAACATGCGACAGTAAAGGACGGCTTTTGGTCAACATGAGTTTATCCGTGAATATCGTTTCATTCGAACAGCTTACAACCCGAATCGGACGTTTACGATTAAAAAGATGTGGATCAATTCCGGCTTTGACAATCTTCGTCGTTTACGCCCCGACCTTAAACTACGACGAAGAAGAAGTCGAAGCGTTCTATATGGACTTGGAGAAGTTCTACAGATAAGACCACACATTCTTCAAGGTCATCACTGGAGATTTCAACGCCAAGATTGGACCAAGAAGAACATCTGAAGAACGTCACATTGGGACCCAATTAGAACGGAACGAACAGAATGAGAGGATGTCTGAGTTTATCATAGTGACAAAGACAATCCATGGTAACTCGCAATTCCAGAAACCCCACCCTCAGCGCGAGACGTGGGAGTCTTCCAATGGAGAGTACCATAGCGAAATAGACCACATCATAGTAAATAAACGGTTTTGCCTAACCTATGTCGCTGTTGTCCCAAAATTCTAAACGGGATTAGACTATCGTCTCCTTCGCGCTAGATTCTATTTCGCGCGGAAAGGAGAGAAAGCTGCTAAATTCCAAAACAGAAATCCCAGAACCACCGTAAACTGGGATTTATTCAATTCATTAGTCGGCTGTTGGTAAGATGCTGTTGCTGATAACATCGACGAAGAATACGATCGTTCCATTCAACATCTTCACGTTAGCGCTATGAAAGCTGAGAGTTCGAAAGTCACCAAGAGACGCTTGTCTCCAGAAACACTCGAGCTGCCACGCTAGCGTGGAATCGCGCGGGCTGCAAGCAACCGCGAACTAACGTCCGAACTTGCAAAACAATGCAGACAGGCCATAAAAGAAGATCTTAAAGAGAGAGGAGCTGCAGTAATGGTCGAAGTTGCAGAGGCTAGGAAACGCATTCGTAAAGCCCACCGAAGCTTCGCCAATGACAAGACCAAAATGATTGCACTCCGGGGCCCAGACGGAATAGTTACAGAGTCCAGATAGGCAATAGAGAAAATCATTCACGAATACTACTCGGATCTCTTCGATAGCCACGTCCATTTTCAGTCATATAAAATAAAGGAAGATGGATATGTTGTACCACCGGTTCTCTCTTCCGAAATCCGTCATGCCATTTCGTCGGCGAAAAATCGAACAGCACCATGTCCGGACAGGATAAGACCGGAACATCTGAAGAACCTTCCTCCAGTCCTCGTAAACACACTGGGTCGGAGCTTCACACGTTACCTGTCTGAATGCAAGGTCCCTACTCAGTGGAAGACCAGCAAGACCGTGTTATTGTTCAAGAAGGGTGACCTGCACGATATCGGCAACCATCGCCCAATCTGCTTGCTATCTGTCGTCTACAAACTTTTCACTCGAGTCATCCTAAACAGGATTGACAGAACACTAGACGAAGGACTGCCATGTGAGCAAGCAGGGTTTCGAAAAGGATTTAGTACGATGGACCACATCCACACGATACCAAGGCCCATTGAAGTATCGCGAGAGTACAAAGGACCGCTCTGTCTCACTTTCATCGATTTACAGAAGGCCTTTGATTCAGTTGAGATAGAAGCAGTCCTGGAAGCCCTTGATAGTCAAGGAGTCCCTACTCAGTACATAAAGATTCTTCGTGAGCTGTACAAAAATTTTACAACCAAGGTATCACCATTCTACAACGATATTAACATTGACGTCAAAAGAGGAGTTAGGCAAGGCGATACCATCTCGCCAAAATTATTTACCGCCGCCTCCTGAACGTCATGCGAACATTGGAATGGGACAATATGGGAGTGAAAATCGATGCTCGGCAGTTACACCATCTTCGCCTTGCTGATGACATCGTCCTTATAACACCAAACATTATCCAAGCGGAACGTATGCTTGACGACTTTGATAAAGCCTGTGGAATGATAGGTCTTCGACTAAATCTCACAGAAACGATGTTCATGAAGAACGGATTGGTTTCGCATGCCCCATTCACGCTCAACGGAACGAATATCTCCGAATGCTCCAGTTATATCTATCTAGGTCGGGAAATCAATATGATGAACGACCTAGCTCCAGAGCGGCTTGGGGAACTTTCAAGAGCATTGAGGATGTAGTGACGATAATAAAGAACACCCGACTCCGTGCCCACCTTTTCGCCTCGACGGTACTACCTGGCCTAACGTATGCGTCAGAAACCTGGTCGTTGCGTAAGCAGGGTGAAAGGTCACTCAGCGTTATCGAACGCGCAGTCGAAAGGGCGATGCTAGGAGCATCCCGTTCCACACAAAGGATGGGATCCGAAGCTCCGATCTGCGTCAACGATAAAAAATCAAGGATGCCGTTCTGTACGCCAAACAGTCGAAGATAAGGTGGGCCGGACACGTAATGCGTATGAATGACAAACGACAGACATGAGCCGAGTAACTGGATTCTTCGGGATGTCAAACGTACTGCAGGCATGATGAAATATCACTTAGCGTTACTGAACACGCAGTCGAAACGACGATTCTAGGAGTGTCCCATATCACGCAAGTAAAGGAAGGAATCTGAAGCTTCAACGTGCTTCAACGATGAATAATCAAAGATGCCGTTCTGTACGTCGAACAGTCGAGGATAAGGTGAGCCGGACACGTAATGCGTATGAATGACATCCGATGGACAAGAGCCGTTAATGACTGGATTCCTCTGTATTTCAAACGCAGTTCAGGAAGACCACCGACCCGATGGTCAGTGTTCTTCACAAAGAGCCTAGCAGAAAGATATAATGCTCGACGAGTCCCTAGAGCGAGCAGAACCCACTGGGTTATTCTTGCACGCAATAGGGAAAAATGGAATAATTGCTGGCGCCCGCTCGAGTCACTCGATGATCAATGGGACTACAGGTGATACAGGTGACAGGATTGCTTCAGGAGAACAATCTTGATTGAGTCTTTTCTAAAGAGAATTCTGAGGCTTGATATGGAAGTCCTGGAACAGGAGTTATTGGAGAGCAACCTTTGCATTATCAGTTCCGTAACATAGCGGCAAAATGATCTTTAGGGAGCAATGCTTTCTTTTGGACGACTCTTTATTCTTGCATTGAAGACTACGAAAACAATTCTGTTGTCTGTTTATCCACTTATTTATTTATTTATTCACATGAGCCCGCGCTGCGTGGATCCCACTTCTTTCATTCCGATCGCTGTCTTGTATGTCTTGTCCACGAACGTGCTGAGATTTGCACACAGTTGTATCACAATTTGTCCAGTGCTGATCAACGTATCTGAATACTGATCAAGCATGACTCTGCCTGAGATCCCTACAAGGTAAGGTTTCACCAGGCCTTCACGGAGCGTGTAGGACATTTTACTGCAACCTTCTCATCAGCTAACGCTCACGAATTGGTAACTACGTAATGCTGGTGCTTTTCTGCATTTGTCGAGGGAACTGCAATCTGAGGATGATCTGACAAGGTGACATCACCTCTATAAGTGATATGTAGCGTATGGATTTGTTTGTCACTGAACATTTCATAAAGGGATTCTCCCTTCACAGGCTTTAGGTCTTGACATTTAGATTTCGTATCGTCAGATCTTCTGATCATGGACCGTCGTAAAGCGATTTATTATCGGGAGAGGAGATTGATCTGGTGTTCTCCATTCCTAGCAGGATGCAGTTCTGCTTTGATGTTGTTCTAATCCAATTCTAAAGACGTCCTATTGCAAGTCAAGACTTTATTGCCCTTCACTGGTTGTCTCACCCCAAAACACTCTAGAAGATAACGCTCAGAGTCCGAAACACTGAGGCTGATTTATTTCTGACTGTGGGACTTGCCTTTAACATGAAGTCGCAAGTTAACCTTGTTATCCCGTTTTCAGGTCATCAAAATTAGTCACTGTCCCTTAAGGCCGGAAAGAAGCATACCACTTTCCAATTTTGTTACGAGAAAAGCGGCGGTTATTTAAGGTTATACCACACCTAACCCGGCTTCTGAATAGAAATATCGAATTCTTTCTGTTTGAGAGACCGCATTGTGTAACGAATCTCCACTGCATATCGGAGTTCGGCATCCAGGAAGACTCGCTCCATCCCGCGATAAGAGAACTCTTACCGTGGCTCCTAGTTAGTGCATTGGCAACTTATAAAGATGGAAGGAATACCAGATTGAAGAATTCAAGAGACCAAAACCGTGAATTAACGTTTTTTTTTAAAGAGAGAGCCCACAGCTACTTTTTTGCCGCATTTGTCCGTTCCCCTTCCCTTCACACTTAATAGTTCTTACTGTATAGTAAAATCAAACAGGTTTAATACACCGACCTCTGCACGATGTGCGCAATGATGTATGGCCGGAAGAAATACAAGTTGTTACCACCGGACATTGTCATATATCCACCATCAGCATCGTGTATAAAAGGGCATCACTGAGTGAGGATGCCTCATTCGAGAAGATAGCCATCACTGAGGAAGATCTGGCTCGACACGAAGGCGAAGACGCAACGTCGAGGCGAACAACAAGCATGGACCATCGACTCGGATCACCGGCTCTGAGGAAGACGAAGACGTCGAAACGTTAGCCGAAAATAAATATATTTATCAACCTCGTGCAAGCTTATCAAGAAAGAATACAAACAGGTTTAAGCTGAGCATTGGAGTTTGATATGAAACTAAAGGGCGTCATCAAGAAGTGGATAGACTTGCCTTAGGACAGAGAGATAAACCGAGCTTTACAGTAGCCATCTGAGACGTAAGGGTTCCAAAGTCATACCACAACAAATCAATACCGCTCCGCTCCCATCTTCTGACTACTGCTAACTACGGGCCTTCTTTTCCTGAATATTCCTCGGATACTAGACAACCGTCCGCAATTGCGGATTGTCTCAACGAACACAACTTTTTCCAACCCCTTCCTGAGACCGAGCCACGTTTCTCCGGCAGGTCTATGGTTGAATGAAGTAGAGTACTGATAACTAGCTAGTCGTGGTAGTGAGATGTATGACAGATGTAGCGAACAAGATAAAATCTTAGTTTTAAAAACTGTGCAGTGCAAAAACCACGAAGCAGTAGGTCGATTTTGCGCAGTCCTCTGTATCGATTTATTACCACCTAGCCCTAATCAATATTATCGCCGCCGCAAAGCTAAGAACTTTTGTTCTGAGGATATTGAATAGGAACTTAAAAGTAAGTTTTATGATAGAAAATAACAAGCTAAAAGGGAATTGAACACGAATGCAACAGTGAGATAGCTCATGTACTTAAGTTCCATCGACTTCCATTAGATTCCTTCCTAATCGTCTTTCAAAAGCCATCGTAAATGACTCAGTCCAAATTAGAAAGTTGAGTTCCAACAGACTTTCTTAGAAAAGCTTTGTAATCGGTGCAAGCTGCATTTTTTTTTTTAGCCATTTGGTCCCTACTTAACTCTTTTATTGAAGACAAAGCCCTTTCATGCTATCTCGGAAGTGGTGCTTACAAAATCTTTTTGAAACGATTGTTAACCTCTTAGCTCCACCGAGCATCTAGTCCTATTCATTGATCCTTAAGAGAAAAAGGAAAGCTTAAAACCTTAGTCAAAGTTTCACTTGGCAACAATTGAATGTGCTCTCTTCCTACATTTGCATGTTGCACGAAAACTGTAGCTAAAAGAAATGGACATGTGAGAATTGACTTGGAGTGGATGAGAAACGACACTCGTACTGAGTAGGCAGAAAGAAACCAAAGCTGGTCTACGTGAAAGTGAAAGTGATAAGCACTGACTATCAGAGCGTCAAACTCTGGTAGCGCGCCCGACACCCCAGACCCCCAATCTACCCGACCATCTGGGCGCCAACATCGGCCAACTCGTTTTACCCCACACTATCCTGTTCATTGACACCGTCCACACTGCAAATGTCTTCAGATATGTCTGATATTGGTCTGCTTGTGATTTCGGCTCGAAATCTGTCTAAACTCACGAATCTTTTGCTCGCTGCTGCTCAATCGATCACTTCACGCCTCTATATCCGGTAAGTTCTTTGTTTTTCCGATTTGATACTTCAGTTTTTGGGTCCTTTATCTAGGTGTTCTCTGTAAACTAGCTCTGTAAATGCGATGTAACATTGTCCAAGTGAAAGTAGTTTCTTTGGTACTTAGTGGCAAGCATGACAAAGTAAGTCTCTGTACCTCTGCTGATCATGAAATCTTTGGGAAGTTGTGAATCTGGTTGTTGCAGTCAAAGTACAAACCATGGAGAAGAAATGTGAGTCCGTGTAGTTAAACTGGCCTTTGATAAAGTTTATTTTCAACGAGGAAGTGGTGCTCATCTACATGGCGACGACGCAAAATGTTCTGATTTATCTCACCTTCTGTAGACGTGTTAATTTCGAATATCTGGATGATTGAAAGTACATTAAAAGCTATATTCAGATGGTGAAAACAAGTTGTGGTCATCTACACTAATAAAGGGTAAAGGTTTCGGCGTTGATCAATCCTGAGTGATGCGCCATGCATTCGATTCCATTGAACATCGTTGGAGGTGATTGAGTGCATATCCGGCCTTCACAATGACTCGCGGTGGCCCACTGATATATTGAGCCAGTGCTGCTATCCTTCTAGACAAGTCTGGTACCCATTTTCTGAGGGATGGAAGGCTTGGTGAGCCTGGGGCACGGGGATCGATCCCGTGTGTAGTGCAAGGCGCTTCCGAGCACCGGGCCACACGCGCCCTTGTAATCAACTATACTTCGTAAATGTGATGGAGATAGCTGTTAGTAGTAACTGTTGTCATATCCGGAAAACGATGAGTGAAAATGATTTTCGAGTGACCATTTTTACAAGTTGTATTCAAGAGACCATTCTGCTACGTATTTCTCACGCAACTTTATGTAATCCTATTTAGACCTTAAGGAGCCTAAGCATAGGAAAGCACACATCCGCAGCTTTCGCTAATGCGAATCTATCAGTACATCGGTATTCTGCAATAGTTATGGTAATGTTAATAACAGATTACTGACACAGTAACAACAGGCGAGAACAATTCCAATGGATTCAATAGATTGTGTATTGATTTTCATATCACTTTCCAGCGTCCAAATTCCGTGCTTGGATTCATTGTTACCATCCTTGTACCTCCAGTCGTCTATCTATTGTCCTCATTTGGATGTGCGTATTCTGCTGGGACAAAAAATTCCGCGTTTTGGTCGTCTTATAGGAGAGGAGAGCCCACAAGAGATGTCTGTTATTCCTCCAAAATACAAGAAAGTTGTCTTGGGCGGCACATTTGATAGATTACATGGCGGTCATAAGGTGTGCTTTTGTTTTCCCATAGATTACACATCTTCCTATTTGTTGATTTTTCTTCTTTATCGTTTAGGTGCTAACTTATTATCTAGTTATAGTTAAGGTTCTTCTGTCAAAGGCTGCTTTATTAGCCAGCGAATGCGTCGTTTGTGGAGTAACAGATAAATCAATGATTGAGAGTACGTGACCACAAGTGTTTTCTTGTATAGTAACTTTTTTAAAAACAGAACTTTTACCTATCCAGAAAAATCCTTGTGGGAGCTAATAGAGCCAGTATCTACGAGAATACAAGCCGTAGAAGACTTTGTCGCCGACGTTTCGGATCATGTTGTTTGTCTCGCTGAGCCGATTGTCGATCCGTTTGGTCCTTCCACTCGCATTCCTGATCTGGAAGTGAGGATAAGATTATCTTTTGAATTTGTCTTTCCTTCGCCACCTATGTGAGTCTACTTGCCGTACAATATACTTACATTAATGAGACGTTCAGGCAATCGTTGTTAGTCAGGAGACGATCAGAGGAGGAGAAGCGGTGAATAGAGTGCGTAAGGTGAGTAGCTTTCTTCCTAAGCATCAATGCCGTCTCAGAGTATGGTTTCCGTTAGTCGAAGTTCGTTTTTTGAGTGCTATAAAGTGGTACTATTCCTTGAGAAATCTGTTCCTGTTCTTGTAGCCTTTATGCCATCCTTATCTCTCATATTTCCTTCAGGAGAAGAATATGTCACATCTGGAAATGGTCGTTATTGATCTGATTGAAGGTAGTGACGAGATACTAAAGGAAACCAAAATTAGTTCATCTACTCGTAGGAGGTTCGTTCCTAAAGCAATGTTGTACTCATGGAATAAACGGAGCAATAAGTGTAGGCTAATTATGGTCGTGAATTTAGACAAGAGCTTGGGAAGCTTTTAAAGCCACCTAATCCACACCCGGAAAGACCAAGACGACCATACATCATCGGTTTATGTGGAGGAATTGCTAGTGGAAAAAGCACGATTGCCAAGACACTGGAACGTCAACCCGGTTTCAAGGTAGAGAAATTTCGCTGTTGTGGTTGTCGTCTTTCAAAAAATAGCGACACATCCGTATTTCTTCTACAACATCCTTTTAGTTACTTTGCAGGATAATTCAGGTAATCGACTGCGACAAATTAGCACATAGCTGCTACGAGCCAGGAAGTAAACTAATAAAAGAATTAGGTAATCACTTCGAAGGTGTTGTGAAGAATGGCTGTGTTGATAGGAAAACCCTTGGCACTGTTGTTTTTGGTGATGAAGTTAGTTCTTCGTTCTTCCTGATCTTCAGGAGTTTTTTACTCAGCTATATTATTTTCCTTCCAACGGTTTAGCGCCTCATCGTGGCTGGGAGGTGTTCCTGGGCGTCGTGCTGCGATGTATAGCGGGAGGATTGATCCCTCAGGAGGGCCTTCCGAGCTGAGAAGTCCAGCGCTTCCATCAGGAAGCCCACCTAAGAGTTAATGAATACCAGGATCCGCCACCGTCCTGGTATCAAACTAGTCGCATGATAGGAAGTCGCCTTCTGGTCCGCAAGGGCGACGACTGCCTGTGGTGGTGAAGACCTGGGGCAGAATCCAAAATGGCTAGACCATCAAAACTCCGAAAAAATGGAAATTATGCTGAGACCCACACAATCAATGAAGACGGGCCATCCAAGTATCCAAGTGTAGTTTTTAGGCAAAACTAAAATTGTTATGCAAGTTAGTGTGGCCTGTTTTGATGGAAAAAATCAAAGGCATTATCGCGACTTCGAGTAGTGATATCGTAGGTTCGTTTCATGCAATTTTAAATTAGATATTTCTTAAACGTATTACACAATTGGGCGCGTGTAGCGCAGTGGTCGAAGGTACCCTGCAATACACATGGGATCGATCCCGCTCCCAAGGCTCACCAAGCCTTCCGGGGTTGGCAAATTTGTGCCAGACTTGTGTGGGAGGACTTGAGCACTGGCTCGATATATCGGTGGGCCACCGCGAGTCGTTGTGAAAGCCAGATATGCATTCAATCACCTACTACTTAATGCTTAATGAAGTCGAATGCATGGCGCATCACTCCGGGATTGATCAATGCCAGGAACTTTATCCTTTATTTTTACTATGTATTTGTTGAAAGTAATAATTACTAATACGCAATTTGTAGTCATAGAGGCGGCTGCCATTGTGGAGGCCGGATGGCATACCTACATGAATGAACTGTGGACTGTATTTGTTCCCCAAGAAGAAATGATAAGACGAGTAATGGAAAGGGATGGACTAACGAAGGAACAGGTCATTCGAGATTTCTTTGGTTTCTAATCAACTTGTTTAAATTGCACCTCAAATCTTAAATGTCCTGATTGTAGCAAGGTATTTATGGATCTTGAAATCAGTAAATCTTACGCTAAAATCTAAAAATTAAATGTGATTTCGTCACCGCTTCTAAAATTGTTGGGCGAAAAGGCAGAAATCTACTTACCACTGAATCCTATAGACATGTGATTTTTGAAAATAGTAAATCTTGTTTTTAAAGGCATTTTAAAGGTTGTATAGTCCTGGTAAATGTGATTCTAAGTAAATTACACTGAATATACCTATTCAGGCTGAAGATCGTATAAAGAGCCAACTCACGAACAAAGAGCGAATAGCACATAGTCATGTTGTTTTCTGTTCACTATGGGCTTACGAAGAAACTCGTTCTCAGGTAGAAAGAGCACTCAATGAACTAAAGGCTCGTACGAATTTCCACAGCACAGTTTGATATTCACAGAAGCCAACAGTGCTGTGCATGATACCATTCTGGTAGCTAGTGTAATCTTGTATTTTATGAAGCTAAAACGCTTTATCACGATGTTTACACTTCAGGCCTTTGGCTTCGAATTTCACTGGCTTTTTCCTTGACTTCTACTCTGATTTATAATTGATTTATAAATATTTATGTTCATCATGAAGAACCGTAAGACATATGATCAACAGGAACATCAGTCAAAATTTCACGTGTACGATGGGCCCGACTAGTCGTGATCACCTTCATCAACCTTTGGCCTTTTCCGAGGCACACTATCATCTTCGCTGGTATCAACATTGGGTGCTTGTGATATCACCTTAGCACTGCATTCTTTCGCATCGGATGATTCTTCGTTGTCCTCGTCATCGTCACTATTTCCTTTTAAGAAATTCTGCCACGCAGATAACCGTCGCTGCCTTTGCTCTTCTGTCTCTTCAATTTTGTATTTTGTTTTTCCATCCCAAAGAGCCACTTCTAACCTGAACAGTTTCTTATGTGATGATGCAATGAAGGAGCAACACAATACTCTATCATGGAAAATTTCCAAAAAAACATGTAAATGTCAGTCTAAAACCAACTACCAGAAAAGATACAAACCGTCGTCCATCCACAATTCGTCCATTTAGCATCTTTACAGCCATGTCAGAACCATCCGTAGTTTCAAAAGTTACTGTGACTACGCCCTCGGGATTGTTCTATAAATGAATCAAGTATATCGATAAAAGCTGACAAATTGGAGTTTATCGAAGGCAGTTTTCGATAGAAAATTAGCCGGTATCAGTAAGCATGGATTTGTTCGATATCGGCACTGAGTAACACACATATAATCAGTAGTCTTGCCTTGCAATCTACAATGGGCAGCAACTGCCTCTGAGAGAGCTGGGAACGCTCTAGCAACGTTCTTTCGGGGTTCCAGCGGTACCGCGAGGATCAAACCCAACCTGCATACAGTGCTATCCTGGAGGACAAAATAGCCAACTTAAAGTTAAGTCGTTGTGTAAATCAGAACATCTTCTGGATGAATGATGGAATACAACGAATCGAAGGAAAGAAGCGTTGGGATGAGTAAAACATGTAGTAACAGATCACACAGGTACATGAATGATAATTTCTTTACGATCCGACTTCCAATACAAACTTGAACACTGTGAAGAATCCTCTGCACCAATAAATGAAAGTGAATATAGGTGCTCAACCTGTAGGACAAACGACAAACGTAATAGCTTAAAAACAAAAACATACATCGTAAACAACCACTTTCTTGACCACGCCATATTTCGAACAGCTCTCTTGGACTTCTTCCTTTAGATCCATCATTAATGCCGCATTCCTCTGTGTAATAAGTTTTAAATTAGACCGGATAAATTGTAAATGCATATACAGACATATAAAAGGTACTGACCCCCATCATTGTCAACGTGAACAAATTCTTAATGACCACAGTACAGTCCGAAATTGGACGATAATTGCGTGGCTTATCTGGCTTCCACTCAAATATTCTGAAGAACACCTCCATTACGAAATTTCCAGTCACTGACATTCCGACTTATATGTTTCACTGTAGGCTTCACTGCGTGTATCATTTATTTTAAAGCCAGTTCCTAATTGTGATAATTTAAGGAGCCCTGGGATTTAAGGGAAATTGAACAGGTAAGTATATAATAGAGGATCGCTATTTCAGATTTCCACTGAAATCTGACTTCATTATAAGAAAGAATCCACTCTAATATCGATGTTCACATGGCGTTTCCGTCAGGAAACCCAGCTAAGAGTGAACCAATATCAGGATCCACCAGCGTCCTGGTACCACACTAGCTTCATGGTGCCAAATCTCTGATCCACAAGGGTGGCGACTGCGTCTGGTGGTGATGACCTGGAGCATACTTTGTCTTGGCTGATTTCGGAACTCTGAGGACCCACAATGGCTAAACCAGCAAAACTCCGAGAAAATGGAAGTTATGCTGGGGCCCATCCAACCAGTGAAGACGGGTCATCCAAGTATCCAACTAATTGTTCTAATGGTAGACTATGCTAGTCCTATACCTATAGCGAGATTATCTCTGCATATCCACATGATGGCTGTAGTATCCACATGATGGCTGTAGCTCATAGTTTAAGCAACAATCATTGCAACGAACGAAGTCCGACGCAGTTAGGATCGAATTGATCATTTGCTTAACCCATAATAGCAATAATAAACCACATTTTGTAGGACTGTCGTAATAGTACTCACTTGTTCTGAATCTCCATATACCTCTTCTTCTGTGCATTAGTGAGCTTCTTACGCTTTTTCGATGGATCAAATTCACCTTTGAGCTCGAAACGCGCCTTCTCTACCCTCACTTCTTTTCCTCTTAAATTGTACCCATCCAGAATTGAAAGCGCTAAATCAACAGACTCCTGAAATAGGAATTGGAAATGAGAGTGCCAATGAATGATCGACTACTAACTATCACCTTCACTTCTCAACTAATAAAGAATAAATGGATTTTAGGTGCAGGAGAAAGGATATTGCAGAACCTTAATACCTTAGATCTTAAAAAATGGACTTGACATACTATGCAAAACTTCTACACTTCATTCTTTCTGCTTCTTGAGAGAAAAATGTAGCAAGGAAGGTGTTAACAAACTATAGTAATATAGAAATGGCATTGAAACTGATAAAGGTATCTACAGAAACGAAAAAGACTAGCCCTTTTTTTACAACGATGCTGAGATATATACGAAACTCCGCACCACAGGTGCTTGAGGTGGGATCGAACACGCTAACACCCTTGCCGGGAATTCACGTGTTACCAACTGCATCCTGCGGATCCTTCGTTTCCCCTGTCTCTCAGCTAGTTTTCTGTTCTATTTCTATGGTTTCAACTAACCTTTTTAATATAACAACACCTTCCATCGCCTTTTAGCTGGCCATCTTCATTGACATATAATTTCAATTTCGGCTTATTCGTGCGTGCATCGGGTTGTATAACACCGCACTTTGACATGAATTCCTAAATTGAGAGCTTCATATAAAACATTTCTAGCAGTATCCTTAAAAAAAAAATGCCGTATACCTTAAACTCTTCATAAGTGATGTCGGTGGGCAAATTGCTTACGTAGACGGCGTGTACTTTTTCTTGCATATCAACCCAGCCTGGATATGAAAAAACCAAACTTGTGCGGGAATTTTCAAACTGACCTCCATTTAATCTCGGTAGTAAAACAGTCAACATGTTTTAAATTGTTGAGCTTACAAGAGGCTGATTAACTTTTATTCGGCTAACGTTCCGAGTCTTCTTCATCGAGCCGATAATCCGAGTAGAGGACCCACAGCCGTAACTTTCTTTTTTGCAACTACAGTTACTTGTTCATACTTAAATGCCATCTGGATATCGAACTGAACTGTTTCAAGCAATGCGCCTAAACAGTTTTCTATACTTGGTGGAATTCTTCGCCTCTTCAATAAACGCCCGAGTTTTTACTTCTGCTTCAGTCCCAATATCATGCCTATAGGCCTGACATTTAACTCGACTAGTTCATATGTGCTGTACCATCAGAGCAGTGGTTGGAGGCGCCCTGCAACACACGTGGCATCGATCCCAGCGCCCATGGCTCACCAAGCCCTCCACCCCTCCGGGGTCGAGAAATTGGTACCAGACTTGTCTGGGAGGATAGCAGCACTGGCTCGATACATCGGTAAGCCACTCCGAGTCGTTGTAAGGGCCAGATACGCATCCAATCACCTCCAAACGATGCTTAACGAAGTCGAATGCATGGCGCAGCATTATGGATTGATCAACGCCGAGAGCTTTATCCTTTTACTATCGTTGTGTAAGCTCAATGAAAACAAGTTGAGAGGAAAAATTCGTACATTAAACTGGTATCCCTAGGAGGAAATATCAAGTAAATCAATCTTATATTAAAAAGAAACCGACAATGACATGAAAACGAAAGATTAGTGATGTTAGTGCTAAATTAATACTCTTTTGCTCTGCAAGTAAGGAGAAAATGGTAAAGTCTTCCACCTTGAACCTCTGCTGCTCCTCCGGCCTTCTTCTCGACTTTTTTTTCCGTAGAGTTACTTTTTAGTTTTTCATACTCTGCCTTTCTTTCTCCACCAATTTTACCTTAATGAGAAATCGCATTGTGTTATACAGGAACGTAATGGGGATTGGATGAGGTTATAGGATATCGAGCAATCCTACACTTAAATATATACTTAATTAATAATAAGTACTTGGACGGCCCGTCCTCACTAGTTGCGCGGGCCCAGCATGATTTCCATTCTCCGGAGATTTCCTGGATTAGTCATTGTGATTCCATGGAATCCCGAGGTCAGCCTAGCCAAAGCCTGCCCCAGGTAGTCACCACGACATGCAGTTGCCGTCCTTGTGGATCAGAGGGAGGTTTAGCACCATGCGACTAATTTGATAGCAGGATGCTGGTGGATCCTAGTATTCGTTTACTACTAGCTGGGCTTCCTGATGGAAACGTCGGACTTCTTCTCAGCTTCGGAAGGCTGCTGATGGATGATCTGCACGCTGTATATCGCAGCGGGACACCCAAGAACGCATCCCAGCAACCATAAGGCGGAAACCCTTAGAAGGGACACATTCAAATATATGAATAAAGTCAGAAGTAATAAAGAAATAAGAATAAAAAGCTGACCTAGGACGCACCACAATGTATAAACGAAATCCCACTATTGAGGTCAAAATAAACCCACTATAGTCATACTGAATCCCATAGCTGGCCTGATAAGTGGCGATGAAGTCATCAATTGACTCATCTGCTCGCTGCCACTCTTGTTTAGTTGCATTCCACTTCACTTTTACACCATCGACAACCTACATAATTAAGATTTAAGGAAGAGCTGCAAAGCCTGATGAGCATCGAAGTCCTTCAAATGACATGCCTGTGTCTCAGCAGCCTCTTGCTCATACCAGAGTTGTTGAATGAACTGACGGTCCTCTTCGGAGAGTGGGCGCCACTGATTGTTGTGATATTCCACATATTCGTGAGTATCTTCGTAACGCCCAATCCATTTCTCGTTCAAATACCTCGTAGAAAAACCTAGACATTGTACAGAGTTCGTTTCAAAATTAACTTTGATCAAAAACACCAACTAGGAGTAATATTAATGACCTTCCACCTTCTCACTAGCCGACTCAGCAGTATTGAGATCTTCCGCTGTCGCTTCCTCGCCCAAAGCAGTAGCCTCAGAGGTGTTCAGTTGTTCACGACGGCTCCCTACCCCTTTCTCGCCAAGTTCCATCGGAAGTATAAGAGATTAACTGAAATATTTCTAGAGTCAAGTTTCCACATTCACCGGTAAAAACATACCATCCGAACAACGAAAATTTAATTCAAAACTTCTTTACTAAGGTCGAACTGCAGTAATTTCGAAAAATTCTGCAATTGTACGTGAGGTCCTGAACGTTGCGTGCATTCTTACTTATTGGACGTCACCTTTAGTCGTCTGAGTGACTGCTAGAAGTGGTTTATGGTATGGTTTTGTTCACATACGTAGAATATGTGATAATCGGACCACAGAGATGCTGAGACATGTGCAAAACTGGGGAACCTCAGATGGGCTTCGAGACCGCGAGTGTCCTTTCCGGAACTCACGTGCTGTTCATCACACCAACCGAAGCACCCGCTTATCTTTTCTCTCAGCCAGTTTTATACCCTGATGGTGATATCAGCGATTGTCCACCAACGGGAATTATTTGCGAAGTTCAAATCGAAAAAAAAGTAGGCAGTAGGTGAAAGTTAGAAAATAATATTTTCGACTGCAGTTTCAGTTTAACTCGGCTCAGTGTCGATTGCCTATTCCTTTTTCCACGGTAGTGTATTATGCGAAGTATAGCCGCAAGAGTGTTGAGATATGGGCAAAACTAGGAAGCTCAGTCGAGCATCCGAATGGCGATTACCCTATCTGGGGGCTCACCTGCTATCCACCGGTTGAAAGGTTGTCATCATTCAGTTTTCCGAGAAGTCAAAAGTCTCAGCAGACGTTCATTGAGTTTCCACAGACTACTAGAGTCGGACCAATGCTCCCAGGAGGACCTAAATGTGATGGGCTGTCTCCTTTACAGTCTAGGCAATCGCCCAGTAAATAGAACCGACGCTACTAAAGTCGCTATCCGCGTTTGTCATTCATCACACCTGTTCAGTGGTACCTTCTCAATGAAATACCACCAGAGGCATAACATTCCAGTTCCAGTGTGATTTAAGCATCCAGATGACGTAGAACTCAGCTTAGGTAAACCCGCTGTGATAATGGAACCTTTGTTGCATATCGCAGTTCGAGACAGAGGTATCGTAGAGTTGCTGTGAGAATGCAAAATACTGGAGGTAAGGCGCTCAATCTGTCAAGCCGTATAAGCTGTGTATTTTAAGGAAGTATTAAATGAGAGATATGTTAGATATATCATCTTTCCTTAATAAGCTTACACGAAATGTTTACTCAGGTAACATTCCGACCTCTTCGTCGTCACGAGAGCCCATAATCCGAGTCGATCGTCTACAGTTGTTCGTCTTCTCGATGTGGCCTCTTGGTCTTCGTATCGAGCCAGATCTTCACTCAGTGAGAAATCTCTCGAAACAAGCAACTCACTCAGCGATGCTCTTTTATACAGAGCGATGGGTGTTAACAGTATAGATTGTCCGGTGATAACAATGCTTCCAGGACAATCCACCCTACAGAGGTCGGTATCATTATCAGCTACTATAAAGCGTAACAGTATTTCAAAAGCGACTTTCTTTTAACCTCGATGCCATGTATAAAAGGGCATCGGCAGGTGAATATACTTCATTCAAGACATGCTCCAATGAGGAAGCTCCGGCTCGATACGAAGACGAAGACGCCACGTCGACAATACGAACAACTCTGGACCACCAACCCAGATCATCGTCTCTGATAAAGGGGGTCGAAATGTTAGCCGAGTAAAAATTGTTTATCGGATATGCTAGAATTCGGCTACGTCGGTTATGCTTCAGAGAAAAAAATCGCTCTTGCATTCTATTATTACAGAAAAGTTGACGTGGCTGAGTGGTCAAGTCAAGTCCACGTTGGCTAGCAAAGCATTAGTAAGATCGTTGAGTCTGAATGGGTAAAACACACTTTTATTATTGTCAGTGTAATCGGAGATGGATCCACTTCGGTTTACTCACAAGCGTTCCACAAGTATTCGTGAAGTGGTTTTTTTTTCTGATTTATGCGTATCCGTATGGTTTTCTCCGCTTGGTTGAGCTCGGTAAACATCCTCCGTTTGTCACTTGATTCTCCTCGGCATCTTCGTTGAAACGATTATTTAGTAAGAATTTGCCGTCAACGCCTACACTATTTTCGCTGTAATCGAGCGACTTCCTTGACTCATGCAATACGGCTGTGAACAACTTGGAGACGTGATGTTGCGCTGTCGAACTCAGCAATCACCTAGAGTTCCAGGAGAGGGCCATTCCTTCGGAAGCGGTGGTTTTTGTAGTCTACGAAGGCTGGAAAAAGAAGTAGGAAAGTCAGAAGCCCCAATCTTCGTCAACGACGAAAAATTAATGATTTCGCTCTATAAGCTAAGCTGTCGAAGATAAGATGGGCTGGACACATGCGTATGAACGACAACTGATGGACAAGAGCCGTTACTGACTGGATCGCAGAAATATCGAAGGCACAATAGTAAGACCACCGGCATGATAGTCAAGGTTCTTCGGGAAAATGCTGGAAGAAAGATGATGCTCAGCGGGTCACCAAGCAAAACCTATTCGGCTACTCTCGCAAGCAGCAGAAACAAATAGAGACACTATCTGGGCCCGCTTGAGTCACTCGACGATCAAAAGAGGATATACAGGCCATAGAACAGTGATAAAGAAATGGGTGTGACTTACTATCCGAAGATTAGCGTGAATAGCTGCGTTTGTAGACATTTTTCTGATGTTGCATATGCACATCACGAAACAGTCTCTATGGCCACGACTTTATAATGAAGATTGCATTGCTCTTTGTCGAATTCGTCTGACATATAGGTATCAAGGTTTTTCATGCAAGTTGTGTCGTTTTGGACGGTTAGTGTTGGCTGTCGCACTGGTCATGTGAACGTCTTCCACCTGCTTCATGGTTTTCTCCATACAGGACTTCACCGGCGACCTGCGAACTTTGTGCTCAAGAACGATTCCCTGGATAAATTTTCTGATAACACCTCGAGCTGCTTTCGTAGTAGTACTTCCAAGTTGGAGCTTCTAAAAAAGTTCAGCACGAGTTTCTTTACTTAAAACATCATTTCAGCTAGCTTAAATCCTTGTTAGCTGAAGGAATAAGGAAGAAATGAAGCGAATGCTGGAGGACAACAATGTGAGCAAAAAGCATTTGTTACAAAATGAACTAGCGAAATTCGTCATGGCAAAGTGCGGTGTTATTCTTCATTCAACTGAGGTGTTTTAATCAAATAAGAGAAAGACAAGACCATCCATAACTTTTGAAACACGCTTGTTCAATGCTCCATGAATAATCCTCGGCCTGGGCTGATCACACACGAGCTGTGAACCGCTAGGAGATAAAACATCTGTCAAGTTCTCTAATTCTTCACCATTTCTTACATCTTTAATACTTCATTCGGCCTGTATTTAGTTTCCTCCGATATATTATAATAACGATTACTCACATACGTAATTTATTTCTATCTTTACTACCCGAATCTTCATGTCAGCTAGTCACCACCTATTGAACACTTAGGTGACTCGTCGCCACATGTCGTGAGGCTCTCGGCAAATCGTTTCATTGCCTTGCAAACGTCATCCACAGAGGAGGTAAAGCCTGTATGCGTGGATTCGGCGGCGGCTTATCTATATGCCAACGTATTGAATGCTTGCAAAGCAAGGTTTTCCTCGAATTCCAGGACAAACGTGCTAGAGCGTTCCCAAATCCTCATCACTGACCTTTGCGTATCGGAGTGAGAACCGCTGTGGTGGGCAGTGATTCTTGGGAGTAGTCAGTCGACTACCAAGGAGAATGCAACAGGTCTATTTGAGCAGAGCTCACCTTACGACAAGAACCTTATAGTAGAGTAGCTGCAGTTACGAATTCTATGCAAAATTTTCTGTCATCGCAACTTCTTATTGTATTAAACAAAATCATTTCGTAAGAGTGCCACCTTTAATGGTCGGAGAAGCTCCGATGCAAGGTTTTCGCAAATTTTGCGAAGCTCGATGTCGAGAAAACACCGAGGAACAGTCCAAGGAAATTCGTGTCAACAGTCGTCAGTTTTCGCAACTCATTTAAAATATTATTGTTGACTTTTAGCACTGAACCACTGGTTCATCGTCGAGCACGGAGAACAGTTACGAGTGTGTAGACGGTAGTGTTGCGTTCACTATCTAATAAGGAATATTTTTTGGTAGTTCACTCTCCAATGTCGTATACCGTATCGCATCCGTTATCAGCAGGATTTCAATTCCAGTCGCTTTCTAGGTATTTCATTTGGTTTCTTCTTTGCTCTTGTTTTATATCACAGTTTCAACTTATCTGTCTTGACTGAAAGGGTGCTATCAGTTCACCAATATATCTATCTGAGCCTGGCCAACTCCTGATAAACTCTTTTTTTATTATCCAAAAGCAGCCCAAAAGGCATTGTAGAAGTGGCCTATTTATCACTGAGATATAGACAATAGGGCCATAACAACTGAAGCAAACTCTGACGACAGAAAAAACATGTAAAGTATACTGTATCGAAACATTCTTCGAAACATCTAATGGCACCAGGAACTAAGTCTCGTGGTGACAGAACACTCCACAGTTCCTCGCCTGAGATCACCATCGAGAGGAGAAGCGGACTCAGAGAGAGATCGAGTATGGATGGTTTCACTGGTCGGGTCATGGGCTCAACAAGCTCAAAGACAAAAATTTACCTTTCTACTTCCATTCGAATTTGCTTTTTTTCAAATCGCTGTCATGCTATATCCTCAACGCATTGTTAAATCCTATCAACTTTTTTCGAGATTCATTTAAATTATTGGACTACATGTGCGATATTTTCGAGGGTTTATAGATTTGTGTAATGCAAGCTACGTATGTCCTGGATTCGAAGAAGAGCAGCGGATTTCGCCCCAACAACGGTGCGGAGGTCATGAGGTCACGAGTCACCCACTTGTCAAGCTTTCTGGGTGTTCACCAACAGTTTTCAGTGTTCGTAGGCCCTTCAATTCAAAGCACTAGTCCAGAAACGATTTATTCGACACCTGTCTGACGACCATTGTCGACGACCCTGTCATCATCTCCCGAAATGACTTTACATCATTGTTTACTTCTGCTCAACCAGGTGCGATTCATTTTCATCTGACATTCTTGAGGTCTCCATCTATTGCGAAGGGATCCGTTATCCATGATATCGCGTTCTGCAGTAGTTTATAAACTATAGGGGACTGTTTACACTAAATGGTATTCCAGGTCAATAGAACCACCACCAATGCAAACAACTCATAACAAGTTTTCATTAGGACAAAGAGTTCCACTGTCAGTTCTTTTTGGAGCTACCAATGTGACGACGTGACAAGGTGTCCTAAACTGTAACAAGCTGAACATCACAAAACTTACTTGGACACTGCGATTCATTCATCACATCCCACGAACAACAACTTTCATTTTTTTTGGGTTTAGAACTCTCCACCTTTTGAATTCTCTCTGTTTAACCCTCTAGCAATAAAACAGTGCACAATTTTAGTGACCATCCCGAAGCTCATGGGCGTGTGTGGCACTGTGGTCGGAGGCGTCCTGCAATACACATGCGATCGATCCCCTTGCCCCATGCTCACCAAGCTTGATTAACGCTGAGAGCTTTATCTTTTATCCTTTATCCCAAAGATGAAGCAAGGGACGGAACTAGAATCACACTAGTTTTAAAGGACATGTTTTTACTGAGGATATGTTATTACTTAGAGATGAAGTTACGTCAGCACCGGTGTTTGTCGACAGGTGTTTTGCCGCCTCCCGTCCCGCCAAGTGTCTCGATTGTCTACTGATTCGTCTTTAACGTCGCACGGTCGTCGAACTGTTCGGTTCATTGTTCCATCACCCATACCAATTTAAATTGCTGACTCGAGCCTAATGTCATTTGCGTCATGCAAAGCTGTCTGCGGATTTCTCATCTGTGGTGGGAATTTAGAAACATGAACGGAATTTATGTTATCCACTAAGAATATGTACTGTAATATCTGCTTCTACTTTGTAGGAGTGCTTACTGCTGACCTAGTAACTTAACATAGTTTTTTATTTCTTTTCAATAATTTGAGAATAAGATTGGGAGAACCAAGCATAACGAGACCTTCACCGCCTTTGTAGTTAATCAAATATGTCCTTACTAGAAAGCTAAACATGACTTCGACTTACCATTCTTGATCTCCATTTTTCTGGTTAACCTATATACCACTAAACATCTGGACAAGCTTGTAGGCAAATCTGTCTTGCACCTGTGTGATTTAGTACCGTTTCTTTTCAGAGATGCTAATCGTACTCGTCTTCTCAATAGTAGCTTCTGCTGCGCCTCAGTGCTCGTTCAATAGCGGAGATATCAACGCCCGCTGGCAGGTGAGAAGTGGAGATCCTGACCAAAGCCTTATCCTGGGTTCAAAGATCTTCACTTTGTAGGTCTCTGACGATGAATTAACGGTTGAAATCGTGAACAAGAATATCGGCGACAACCAGTGGACGGGTATCGGCTTCGGTCCGAGCATGGTTGGTAACTTATTGTACGAATAGAACAATAGCGCTTCTCGAGATCAAATTTCATGTTTATACCGAAGTTTCGCATAAGCTATAAGCTACTGGTGTTCCGACTTTTATTTGCCGCCCACTCTTTTTTCATGGCACAGCATGATGTAAAATACAAACACAAGGGTGCTAAGACAAGAGCAAAACTCGAAACCTTAACAGAGCTTCGAACCCGAGGTTACTTTTAAAACTGTTATACCTTCAGTAGTCTCAAAGGATTTAAAATTCGTTCTTCGTTCGTTCTCCTGTTAATACTTTTGATAATGTATTCTGTAACATCACACACGGTAACTGGTATTGGGACTTTTCATTATCTCAAGTAGTTTAACTTTTAAGCCACCTTCCAAAGCCTTTATCTCCGTGGATTATTAAAATTGATGTCTTTAGAGTATTCCGAATCCCATTCAAGCTTCCTCTAGACGGTTTCTCACCTCATCATGTTTTGTCACCAAAAACCTGGTCTTATAAGTTTGAAGTGATCGAACCTAATGTCGAAACGGGTTTCCTCCCACATTTTGCTCTTATCGCTTCGATCAATCGTTTACTGGTGCAGAAAACAACCTAATAAAAAAGAACTGGAATGGGTAAACGGTTGCAGACCATTGCATTCTCAACAGTTGAGGCTAATCTTCCCTGGGATCGCAATGCGATGTTAGGCTGAGGATTCAGCTATGATTATAAGTGATTCCTAAGACTTACTTTCTATGAATATCGGCGTCGAAAAACCTTGAATTATCTGCAGCTTTGTTAGGATATTCAGATTTCTTGAATGCGAGAAAGGTGGAGGTGGAGGGAAGGGGAATACTTGTATGTCGTTTCTGTATCCACTCGTCTGAGGACGCGTTGTCCTTCATCGAACTCCAGTAACTCGCTCTACTCAATGGTTATTTGTAGGCAAACAATTTTCCGTAACGCCCAAATGACATCGCAAAATAATGATTTTAATGTTTTAAAGTTGCAGAAAAAATTGATGAAGATAGATGAGCGGAGAAAAAAATGTCTCACTGTTCAAGAATGACCTTGAAGTGGTACTGGTGAAAATCGAGAACAGCAAGCCAACGTTGCTCACGGGCTTCACATCCAGCTACGGTCCACCAACGCTGGATCCGACTGCAAATGTCGTCCCATCTCTGCTCAGCTTCAATAGTAGGTTTCTATACTATGAGAAATAGTTGTAGTAGACATAAAATAGAGAATGAATTTTCATCCAGGCATCGTTTCATTCAGTAGAAGTTCGATTTACTATCAGATTGAAGACGACCTTTGCAAACACAAAGAGAAAGCTAAGCACGAAACGCTTAAAATGGCTTGCCTGACTAACTAGATTTCGCTTTGCTATACAGGTGAAGGAATTCAGAGAATTTCAGGCAATCAGCTTAGGCTGCGGTTCACTCGTAGCCTATCCACACATGGAGTGAGGAGCCACAGTGTGGAAGGATGCCAGCAATGGAACGTGGGTGATTGTCTTGGCTTAGAAAGCACGTTCGGAAAATTTTGATCAAATGTAGTCGATCTTTAACAGAAAAAGCAACTGAAGCAAAAGAATGGTCACCAATGAAATCACGATCGAAACCCTCTTAGTTTCCCAGCTTATCTATCGTAGCTCAATGAGGGATACGTGAACAGTTATTTACATCAGACGTATTTAAAAGAAGAAAATAATTTAAAACTAACAATATTTGCTGCGGAATGCAGTGACCGCTGAAATTGGCTTGTATCTATCTTTATATTGTTAACTTTTTATTTGCTGCCTTCTACAATTTTTCATGGCAGGGTATTATCCGAAATACAGCCAAAATGATGCTGAGATATTGCAAAACTCCGGACCGTAGGTGTGTGCGGTGGGGACCGAGCGCGCTATTACCCTTTCCGGGTGCTAACACGCTCACCACCATACCATACGGTATCTTTATATTGTTTTTATTTTTATTATATGCAAGATATTGCCAGCTTTCTACCAGTTTTCCTGGAGTTGTAGTCCAGTTACATACAGAAGTATTTCAGCTGTAACTCCCGCGACCGACTTTCTATTAACCTCGGCATTGATCAAGTAATTCTTCGTATTTTTGTTGAGCAAACGCGAGGTGTTACTATTCTTTGTTCACGATTAAGCTGATGTTTCGGCGGATTTCGCCTTCCTCAGAGCCTGGAAAGGTCAAGTTGATAGCAATCTACTCGGCCAGACGCCTCCATAGCCAAACAAAGAAACTCTAAACCAAGATTTCAATCACGTTGAACACAGCTTTGCACACTCACCGCTTTCTATGGGGTTTCCACTGTCACGTAGAGACCAACCGCACATAAATCGCATGGAAGCATAATGTGCCCCTCACATCAGAAAAGCAGTTTTATATACTGCCCTATATCACGCGTGATAATGAGGCATTCTTCCCTGCGGTTCATTTTCGGATTTCTGGAATTAATCCAGAATGCCTCGAGAGTTTTTCGCGCCTGTGTTCTTGATTCGCGTGCGAGGATCGTGACACATACTTCGAAATTCTCCCCGTTATGTCTCTGGGTCCTATGCGTGCCTAGCGGGGTATTTGGTCTATGTTTGCCGGCTTTCCAGGCTCTGAGGAAGGCGAAATCCGCCGAAACGTCAGCTTATTCGTGAACAAAGAATAATAACANAAAGTCGTCCCCGTTATGTCTCTGGGTCCTATGCGTGCCTAGCGGGGTATTTGGTCTATGTTTGCCGGCTTTCCAGGCTCTGAGGAAGGCGAAATCCGCCGAAACGTCAGCTTATTCGTGAACAAAGAATAATAACACCTCGCGTTTGCTCAACAAAAAAAAAGAATTACTTGGTCAATGCCGAGGTTAATACAAAGTCAGTCGTGGGTGTTTCTCTCTAACCTTGCCAGAAAACCGCTCACGTAACTTATGTTCGTACCGTAGACATCACGGGTGATTTCACGAGCCATACAAAGTTACCAAGATGGCGCACAGGCGTCACACACACACACACTTTATCACGATGACCAACTAACCGCTTCTGCCGTCTACGGGCTATGTAAAGGAAGCTGCTATTCAATGAATGGCACTCATAATGTGTGGTGCGCGCCAATCCACCATGACGTCTCAACTATTCATAGGTTTAACACATAACGTCGGAGATGTGCTATGTGCCATGCATGCCTAAAGGGGGAAGTGGCCGAAGTGCATTGTATTCAATGCATTTCCTTTTCAGTGCTTTATTTTGTTACACAGAGCTCTTTCTATCGTTGCTATTTGTACCTTTTGCATTCAATCGATAGTTTGTCCAGCTCATGTACCATATCAGCTGTGACCAGTGAAAAACCGCCCTCTGCATTTAATCATTTGCAAAAAACTTTTCTTTGAATGGATTCGTTTTGCGGCAAGAGAACAGTGCTGTTGTAGACAGTATGCACCACAAGGAATGTTGGTGATGAAAAAGCCACAGACACTTCTCCATTTGAACATAGTGATAAGGTGACATATCATTGAGATAGTTCTTCGGACTGGTTTGGTGTTCATAGAGTATGTATTCATCAATGCACTTCCATGCACTTTATCTTTAGGAACACTCACCAATTCTTAAGTCCAAAACTAATATGTATTGCTGAAAAAACAGAATTGCTCATTATTTCCCGTGTTTTAACGCTGTCGAGTTGTCAAGTTGTACGAGTACTGTGTTTGTGCGTGCAGACGCCACGAAGTAGGCGTCACCCCATGTGGTAAACACTCAAGCACAAGCATGAGGTGAATTGGAACGGTCTACACAGATTATTGTTGTCGATTTCACCGTCATGCAAGTAACCCTTTATTTCTTTGTTTCTTAATCTCCATATGCAGGTTGTGACCGAATTTAGGTGTGCTATGTCTATCGCTACTACCTGTTCTAAAAATCTGTCCCAAATCACAGTGTGTTTCAGCTAGTGAAGGAGGGCTATCTGAATAACGGCGAAGTCGGTTCGCACTCCAACACACTAGTGTCTATTAAAGTGTGTCCGGAAGAATGCAAGAAGAACGTCATGCATGAGTGAACCCTTCCCGTTGTAGACGCCAATCTCGACATCGACATGACCAGGATGGTCGATTCACAGATCACCACTTGCTAGTTGCTAGCCTTCAGTTCTCTCCTTCTTGGAATAGTGCTTTCGAATAAAAAAGTGCTCACTGCGTTTATAATTTGGAACCATTTCTGAATAACATACTTCTGGTGTTTCTCATAAACTTTTTAATCCTCATTCTTGTGATATTTCGTTTCCATGAAGCGTTGACGACAATATTTGTTTTGCAATTGCTTTTTGTAATTAAATATTGGTTGCTGATAAATGGATTTGTACGAATACTGATTTTAACCACAATGATGCTGAGATATTTGTAAAACTCCGAACCGCAGGTGTCTGCGGTGGAGGTGGAACGCGCTATCACCCTTTTCGGGGGCGAACGCGTTCACCACCACACCATGCGGGTCCTTCATTTAGTCTATCTCTCACCTAGTTCAGGTTTTAACCATAAAAAGAAAAAGGGGTTTGTTTTAATGATTTCTTATGGTCTTCAAATAGTTAGGCAGTAATTGAGGATGCTCTGTAAAATCGAAATAAAGCTGGATATTCCTCTTGATCACAAGTTTCTAATCCTTGAATTCCCTTAATAAGAGAGTGAAAAAAAAAACAATTTCCAGTTTATTCCTACAACTCCTCTAGGCCCAAACGGAGGTATTCAAAATCAGGGATATCAACCTGTGGTGTTAACGGTGATGGTTTATGCCTTCAGGAACGAGTGCTTCGTAATAACAATAACACAAATCAATTTCATTAACACCCACAAAAAGGAAAAAAGGATAAAATTCTCGACTTCGATCAATCCCAGAGAGATGCGTCATGCATGAGACTTGATTACGCATCATTGGAGATGATTGAATGCATATGTGGCCTTTACAACGACTCATGATAGCCTACCGAAGTATCGACCCAGTGGTGCTGTTCTCCCAGACAAATGTAGTACTAATTTGCCAACGGCGACATGATGGAAGGTTTGGTGAGCCTTGGGCGCCGACATTGATCCCATGTGTATTGCAGGACCCCTCCGGCCACTGCGCCACACGCATCCTTTGGAAACATAAGCAGATGGAAATTTCAGCAAAGGATTAGTTCAGAAACGAAGAACATTATGTTTAATAAACAGCTTAAACCTATGTGTGTGCATAATTAGTAGAGACAAGTGATTAAATTCGCTTCCTTGCAGACTTTGCCCTCCTCTTTCAAGTAGTGGATACGGCTTCTGTATTGTCTTCCAGTTTTATTTCTTTGCAAGCAAATTTGATAGCAATAGTTTCCTACACTATTAAGCTGCGCGCGTTTGTTAGAGGGCTTTTGCTTGACTAACGTTACCGCACCTTCGCCTTCTTCAGAGCCGATAGAAACCAATAGCATGATATAGGTAGCATTTTTGCGACCTCCGTAATGTGAAGGAGAACACGATGGAGCCGAAGAGGTGCTGAACTCGCGACCTTGCATGGCATTTACTTCTTACTCCATCGATGCACATCGGCCAATAACGTTTGCGAAGTTACTATATCTTCTTAGGATAACCATTTTCTACCTACAAGTAACAAATGAAAGTTTGAAAAAGTTGCCACAGAAATATATGCTCCCTAAGCAGACTGTGAGATTTAATAATATTAGAACGGATCGAAAGAATCTCATTCTTCTGGATGTGTTGAGGGCGTTGCTTCAAATACTTTTCATTAAACAGGCTTTTTATTAATAATGGAACAATTTCACACAATGAGAGAGGAACTACCGCCATCAGAAAGAAGACAATGGAAAATTGTTTTAAATAAGGACATTCTCGATGAAATCCTTTGCTCATACGAGTAGCGTATCAAGAAAGACTTGACCAAAGGTTGCGGCCGTTTGTCGAAGGACTTGGTACTTGTGCTGAACTCGCCCTACTTTATGAAAGAAAAAGTTCGGACCGCATCTCTATCACCACAGAAGAGTTGCACGAAAAGACAAGGACATTGAAGCTTGGTCCTACTTCGACACAGCTAATGCAACTGATAACAAATTCCAGCTGAAGAAGGTCCTTACGGGAGGATTTAAATCGATACAGATAGAAAAGCCCTAGGAAGCAGCTCAAGAGCGATATAATCTAAAGAAGTGTCGTCGGGATATATGCGACTGCAATTTTCCGCAATGAGCACTGATGAATGATGACACTACTACTACACCCTGCTATGATATAGAATTAATAGTAGAGAACCCTCTGTAACCTTTCCCGCTCCGTAATCTCCGTTGGGGACCTCGAAATCCCCGCTGGAGAAAAGCTGTCCGTGATTCTCCCGTCTAAAGTCAGACCTGAGATAGGAACTATGAAGAGAGACGCAGCTTTAGGACCGGATAATATTACAGCCGCTTACCTTTGGGCTCAAAGTCGAAGTCATATATACTTTTCGTAAACGAAGTGAAATCACATGCTTAAAAGAAGAGGATCGCTGACCAGTGGGGGAATCTCACGGTTATCCTGCCCAAGAAAGGAAAGGAGAAGGAAAAAAGGAAGAAGGACAGGAAAAGAAAACCTGTAACTAGCTTCCAAATAGTACGTTTCCTGTGCACAAGCTTTTCGCGAAAATTATCCTATTGCTCCTCATAATGGCTTTGAATGAGACGGAATCACTTCAGCAAGTAAGATTCTGAGATGGACTTCTTTGTGAGGGCCACTTCCAAACAATATTCTTGTTCATAATAGGTTATTGAGAGTACCACTGTCGTAAACTTTATCGACTGCGAGAAACCGTTTTACTGCGTCGAGACAAACACAGTTCTATAAAGGATCGTTGACCGAGAAGTGAATCCGTCCTACATAAAAACTGTAATGAACTGTTATTATAACACGAGCAAATACAGCATCGCGATCAAGTCTTTTCCGTCCTCATAGGCAGATGGGTTCCATTAGGTGAGATTATCTCACCAAAGCAGCGGCACTGCAATTCATAACGAAGCAACTTGATTGGGGTTAAAGCAGCGTAGGCGCATTGATGGCAGTTCCTCGTCAGATTTTCGTTCTGGTAACAGCATTATTATTTTCCGAAGACTACGAATAAAATAGAGGCGTTCAATGAACATTTAAAAAATATGGAGAAGAAACTACACAAGAAGTAAGCATTACAGACAGTGTTCAAGTCTCTCAAAGAAGTCACTGACCAGCTGACGGTCTCGAAATTACGCCCTCCCCTCATCGCTTCAACGATGTTCAAACACGCTTAGTTTTTTATTTACTGCCTATTATTTTTTCACGGCAGGATAATGTGAAGTACAACAACTATGATGGTGACATATCCGCAAAGCTTGTAAGCCAGGTTAGATTCGAACCGATGACTACCATTTCCGGGAGCTCACGTGTAACTGTAACTCATTGCACTACTGTAGCCCTAGGTTTGCCTTTCTATCAGGCAGTTTTTATCCTAACGATGCTATTAGCATGCAACCACCAGTAGGAACTGCGGTTGTAGTCTAAATCGCAATATCAAGCTTTTATTTACTGCCTATTATTGTTTTTACCTCCACACCGTTTACCGCCTCATCGTGACTAGGAGGTGTTCCTGGGCATAGGGCTGCGATGTACAGAGTGTGGCTTCACCCTTTGGCAGAACCTCCCAAGCTCAGAAGAAGTCCGGCGTTTCTATCAGGAACCCTAAGTAAGAGTAAACCAATATAGTGAGTGTTATTTTTCACGGCAATGTATGATGATGGTCTCTGCATTCCTGCTGACGAGTGGCTGCTGATAGCAGCGTTTGGTCAAACAGCTGTCTAAGAGAAAGGTAAAGCAAGGACCTCAATAGTGCAGTGCGTAACACGTGATCTGCCTGTGAGAAAAAAAAAACGTAATCGTGGGTTCGAATCTGGCATCACACCGTTCCGCTTTGCAGGAGAGATTTAGGGTCATGTCGTCCACGTGAAAAACTTGCGCACCACCCACAAAGTGATTTCTAAATTATAAAATAATGGCAGTGTCTAGCTAAAATGTCAGTATAGGCCTTTAAGGCCTAATTCATTTTAAAGAACCAGAAAACATACGTCGATAGCCAAACATAGACGGGCCGGTAATGAGAACGGAACGTTGAATAGACGACAAAAATTGTGACCTTCAGCACGATACCCACCGGGAGGGCTGTTTATTCGAAGTGATGATGGGTTTGTGGCCCACGTTAGTCAAGTTCATTCGCAGGCTGAAACGAATTACTGCTCATGGAATATGTATTGCAAGCCCCGCCCTGTTTAAAGCAGACCACCACCAAGCATTACGGTTATGACGCGAGAAGAAAAGAATGGGAAATGCGTCGAGGCATGCATTGTTAGTGAATATAAACCGTTCGAGTATCTAATTAAGTAAGTACTTATTAACAATGACTGAATTAGTTCATTAAATGAGATTCATGGAACACTGGAGGGAAATTTGCCGTTTGCGTTCATCGTAGGATTTGAAAGCGTGACGTAGTTGGACTCTCCTCGAACCGTAGCACCAGTGATCACGACTGTATGAGCGCCACTGCCCGGACACTCAAACTTCGCTTGTAGTAACACCTTCTCCAGAATGGATCTGAAAAACCATGGGCGCCTTCAAAAATGAGAAATTTTTTGGGATTGTAAGATCGTGTCAAGAGGTATAACTGGCAACAGCGACCAGGCTTTCTGATAGTCATCAAAGGCCGATAGAAAAGAACAACAAGACAAAAGATTTTTGGTCTGAAAACATTAAAGATTAAAGCCATCGTTCAGTTGCTGGACAAAATACCACATCTAAATACAGGAACTTGTTCATGGCTTCCAAAAAACTTGACTCACTTGAGCGCACGAGCTCCAGTTTTTCGCTGCACAGCAATTCGAGCCATTTCGTTGATCGCTCCACGCGTAAGTCTTTAGAGGACACACATTGGTTAAAAGCAGTTCATCAAAAATTAAAATGACTCCCCCTTCAATACCTGACTCTGAAGCGGTAATATCATGAGTTTCACATATCAAGTAAAGATGGTTTGTTTGAGATTTGTGTTTAAAGCGATCTACAACTCAGCTGCTACATTTCAGATAGATACAGTCGTTCAAGGTCGCAGTTTCGAATCTCGAGTCCAACTTAGAGCATGAACTTCTTATCTTATCATACTAGTTCATGAATTATGGAATTATCAATAATTTGTACCAAAAATCAAATCACTCCGTGTTCATTCTTCGTTTGGCTCCTTGCTTGTCTTTAAAAGTGTGGTTCAAATTCCCGCCGCTAACATTTGTGAGTTTAACCATCACTCACTTCAGCTTGATATTGTCCATTGCAAAAAATCGTTGAGCTTGCAAAATCAGATTGTTATGAGGTTCATTAAGAACTCGAATAAGCATCTTCTCATCCAAAGTGTGGAATGGTACAAGAACCGGAAATCGCCCCACCAGCTCAGGCACCATTCCGAACCTAGACGACTTTTCATGGTCGGATGAAATACTCCTCAATCACTCCTTAAAACAGATAATTTACAGTAACTGCGGAATATAGCGCCTAAGCCTACTGCATCAAGTCCGATGAATCTGCTAGCTGGAATAGTTCATTGCGCTTCTTAGCAGCTATGGTTTCATCAGAATCCGAAAGATCCTCGACCATATCAGTGAATGCAGCACCAAAGCCAAGTACACTGAAATATCAAAAAGGAAACGATTCCTATCTCACTTCTCATTGAGCGCTACTGGAAAGATCAATGTAAAAAAAAACTAAAAATTAAAACAAACTCTCATTCTAAATTGCAGTTAGGAACCTTCGTTGCAACATTCTCAGAGGATTTTCAATGTCGTTGCTATCCCGGTTCCCACTAGGAATTCATGATTTTCATTTCAACCCGTCGTGGTGACCCACTTCGCGGCGCTGTATAAATGGCCATATATGGCGTTGATAGAGGGTCAAATGTGTATTTTAAAGTTTCATTGTTGCAAAAAATTACCAGCACTCGCAAACTTGCGTAGATTGAAGATTAAAGGAATGGACTTTTGCCACAAAATGAGAAAACACATGAAAAGTAATATGAGATCGTACAAAAGGACCACCGAAAAGATGTGTTTCAAAGAGTCGAATAACAACAGCGGACGGAGCTCATTCATGCGCTTCGAGGCAGAGCGACACGTGCTGCGAAGGTCCACTTAGGTCTGGATTGTCAGGCGTAGCAGCAAGCTGAAGCTGTGACCGAGTTAGAGAAGAACGCATGAAGAGTTCGACTTCTTCATATTATCACTTGCACATTGCAGTGAAGCACGGCAAAGTGCGTTCCTCTTGGGAAATGCAGCATTCTCATCTAGAATGACGATCCGAGCAACGCAGCTGTGTATCCCTGCTACTTCACCACTTTTGAAGAGTCCTTCTGAAAAAGGTCGCAAATGAAGATTTTCTTGCATCACTATCGAAACATGTGTAGCTCGCTACCGCCTGGCTCGCTAGCCGAGAGGATGCGCCAGTTATGTCGAACCCTGATACCCAGTGTCGCATGCCACTGTTTGAACTCGGATGGCATGATTTTCCGAAAGTTGTTGCAACTCAAGCAAACATTGAACTCCAACCGTTCAACACATTGATTCCGCAAAGTTGTCGCCACAATGAAAAAAGAACCATGCGTCTCGGAGCCTAGCATATACAGAGCAATGCAATTTCCCATTCGCCAAATTAATTCGCAGGCAACTAGAGGTGTTAAACTGGGCTACGGAACCTTTCTCAAACAGCGTCTTCAGTACTCCTTTGGAACCCCGAAGCTTGCGATAAGAAGCTTGACGAGTAAGACATTTACAGAAGTGTTCTCACCGATGAAGTGAAATCAGGAATGAAAACACATTTAAAACAGAAAATTTTTCAAACTAGGCTAAAAATTCACTGCTGCGTCAATCAATACAATTAATAATCATTACAGCACAATCAAGTACAAATAAGATTATTGATACACATGGTTCTTCTATCATGTAGCAAAAACATCTACAGAGTTCGTCGAGAGATATACTGTACTGTAAGGTCATACTTCGTGATAACCAAAACTGTCTTGAAAGGGAGCCAATAAGTCTAATTCGGGACGATGGATTCATGGCAAAGCTAATTTATCAACAATTTTTCCCACGACTCCTGCCATGGTGATGTTGTTGCAACAAGGAAAAGTCCTACTGCTCCTTGACAATAAGGTAATTACAAATAGAAGAACTGTTTCCCTTCCTTTTCATCTATTCCACAACCATCAAAGCCGAAGCGTAAAGTGACTAACCGCTTGTTTATCCTTTTTGCAATGATCCGCTCCAGATTTGAAAATGCACCGGAAGCAATGAATAAAATATTTGTTGTGTCGACGTCAACCTAGTAATTATTTTACAATTTAACGGTTCTAAAAACACATTAAGAAAAGTGAATTTTAGAATGCAATTTTAATGAAAGCTAAAGGATAAAGCTCTCAGCGTTGATCAAGTCCTCAGGGATGCGCCATGCATTCGGCATCATTAAGCATCGTTTGGAAGTGATTGAATGCATATCTGACCCTTTATAATAACTCGCGGTGGCCCACCGATATATCGAGCCAGTGCTGCTACCCTCTCAGACAAGTTTGGTACTAATTTGCAGACCCCGGAGGGATGGAAGGCCTGGTGAGCCACGGGAGCAGGGATCAATCTCATGTGCGTATTGCAGGGCGCTCCCGATCACTGCGCCACACATGCCCTGTACGTTTTTAAAATTTCAATATTTGACGGCTTGAATAAACCTCTGAAAATGTTCTAAACCTTGGTAAATTCAGAAAAGGAAGTTTATCCGCGGTTTTGAGAAGATTTAAGACTCACCTTGCTTACTATCGGTCCTGGTATTTTCACTCTCGCAACTGTTCCTTCAACTAGTTTCAGAAGCGCCTGCTGAACCCCTAAAGCTTATTTGTTTTTCCAGTTTTACAGATTATTGGTTAGCACTTTGTGGTATTATGCCAGTTTTCTCAACAACGTTGCCGCTTTCTGATAGCTAGAAGTCTTTTGTGCTATGAGATGGGTGTGATCGAAATGCGAAATGTCTCCCAGGGTCTCCAGCAAATTCTTTCGGGCTTAGAAGAAGTTCAATCCGGAATTCCAGATAAGAGTAGGCCCTTGCTTGAATTAACGCCATCTTGGCAGCAATATAGTCACTAGATTACAAGCAGTGACCATTTAAGAAAGGAATCTTTGGTTTGTGGAGCATGGTTGTGCTCCCACGATTTGTTGTAATCTGTGAAGACGGAGTATCCAACTATTCGTGCAAGTAAGCATCCCAATTCCTGGGTCTTGAAGATAATGAACAACCCAATTACCACATTTTCTTAACGTGGATTTACTAGTCAGAACTCGATACTTTACTGTGAAAACACTATGTATATATATATATATATATATACATGTATGTATAGGTATGGTTAAATATTTCACAACTAAACTGTCTGATTTTGGACAACTTTTTAAGGTAACATCGATTGAAAAACGATCCATAACTTCTAAGCGACGACATGAGAACAACACCCTATGCAAAATCGCAAGCATCGTTTGGAAAGTCCCTTCTCTCCGATTGTAATGGAAGTCATCGCTATGATACGGAATTTCCATCGGCGCTCACCACTTGTGCACAGTTGTACGATATTGGGTTAAGGATAAAACGATAAAGAATTCGGCGCAGATCAATCCCTGAGGAATGGGAATCGCTAAATCAAGCTTCGTGGAAATGATTGAATGCATATCTCGCCCAAACAATAACTTGCGGTGGTCAACCTTTTTATAAACCCAGTACTGCTGTCATGCCAGACAAATTTTGTATAAGTTTGGTGATCTCAGTGAGATGGAAGCCTTGGTGAACCTGGGCTTGGAACAACCCTGAGAAAGATCCAGAGTATGTTGAAGGGCATCTTGTCTGTTCTTCACGTGCCCTATGATGCCAGGAACTATCACATTCTAGTGAATCCTAAATAGCGACATGGGCCCAAATCTACATTATTTTGTATTGAAATTTATATTCTCTATTGTTGCATTAAAAACCCAAATGAGAGAAGTTTGTGAGCCTGCACAAGCAATGCGGGCAGGACTAAAAAAATTGGAACCTACCTCGTCCGCTGACGTCACGATTTCCTACGGAATGTATTGGATCGCTAGAGGACTGGATCTTGTCGAACTCGTCAAGGAACACGATTCCATGCTGAAACAGCTTTTTTGCTTGCTTGCTTGCTAAACATGTTTTTTTATTTCTCACAATTTGTCCGCCTGGCTTTGATTACTCTTGTGGCCTTCGGCAACGTAGAGTGCGAGTACTCAATAAACAATGTGGTAGTGCTCAACGATAAAGTTGCACTGAACGCTTTAAGTCAGTACTCCCAGAACTCTCTTATGGAATCATAAGTCTCTAGATTTATGTTGAAATAATACATATGTTGTAGCTCATGAGTTCTGAAGCGTGCAATGATTGCATGGTACCAGTAAGGAGGTTGAGTAAAGACATGTACGATCTGTGGAAACTATGAGAAGCACGCACACACTGACGCCGATGTGACCCCTCTGAGTAGCTATTACGAAAGCATTGCTTCAGAGAGAGTTGAGCACAAAGTGTAGATGCAGAACGGAATCCGTTGTGAAGAGCCATTCTTAGAAACGTGTGTTTTACCTGTGCTCTTTCGACATTTCCATGAGCGTTAATGAGTAGTTTTTGAATGACTGTTTCCACATCTTCGCCGACGTAACCAGCTTGTGTGAGCGTTGTACAGTCACACATTGCTGAAGTAGACTAGCATTGGCTGGTGCTGCAGTTAGCCTTATCTTCTTTAGAAACCGAAGCAATTCACAGTTGACTACAGTTTCAACAGCTGTGTCAGTCATGACAGAGATTCAATCGCTATACATAGCTCACGAAGTTGACAAATTGGTGTTTAGGACCGGCAAAATTTCAAGCTGACGATTATCACCGGTTATTCGTTTCCTCATCTTAGAAGCTTTGTCTAAATCTGAAATGCCTCAATACTTGAGACGTACGGTTGCTCTCATGTCTCATAGACCTGAGGTCCATGTCCTGTCCAAAGAACGTGTCCTTTATTTCACGATTTCTATCTACGACGGAACTATTTGCGGTTCCACCATTTACTTTTACTTTTCTACTGCTTTCAAAACTAAATCACTATACGATTTTTGGGTACTGCTAGTAGTTCGTAGACCGCGATTTCAATCATTGGTCAGCTCCACGGATCTCTCTCACTTCAGGAATCCTGATTGGGTGCGCAACTACTTGGAAATGGTTGCTGGGTAACGGCTAGAGGATTATACGCAAATCAGAAGCGAGTACATGTTGACCGTTAAAAGCGCATTGGGTTTTGCACATATGGAGGGCCAAAAACCTGCTGAGAAATACGTAGGAAGAAGTATGGGATAGCATGCAGCGAACAAGTCTCACATCTACTGCAGACTCCAAACCTCCCGTTTCTATAACCGGTCCCTGACGGCATAGCCTAATGAGTTACTTGCGGTTACACTCTAGTCGCAAGCATTAAAAATAAATGACCGTTGTACGAGAAGTGTGAGAGCTATTTGTGTTCCTCAAGTGAAAAGTGCTTTCTGAGTTGCTAAAGTGCAACTACGAAATGAAGAGAAGCATTACCTTCGTCGCTCGGTAATTAACGAAGTTACAGGTGTTAAAGGGAATATTGCGAATACACTGAAAGGTTAAGGAACCTTTGATCGACTGTGTTTTCGGTCAATATGACCCTTTCAGTCTCACTGAGAAATACAAGATCGACCGAGAAGTCCGATACGACCAAACAAATATTACATAAAGGATCCGCATCCACTCATCAAGAAAACAAAATCTGATACGCCCCATTTGTCCCTCAAGTACCCTAAGTTAATACAAAGTCGAACATTAGTCAATTTTCGGTACAGACTTTTTATATAAGGCTTCGCAATAATACCTTAGAATTAAAATCAGCCTTCTCGTTTCATCATGATCTGGATGCTATCGTAAGAAAATATGAGAGACTAAAAACTCAAGCACCTATCGGTACGTCGAGTAATCGTGCAAGACATTGTGTTAAATATGTTTTTCCGCTTCCTGACGGGCCCAACAGCACGATGTTCGACTTCTCCATTGTTAGCGGAGCCTGAAAAGTTCTGGATTCATTTATAACCTTTAGCTCTTCGTTAAGAGAGCTTTCCTTGCTAATGTTTACAACAATAATGGCGAACTAAGGTTTTAAGCCCTTGAATGGGACGATTGAATTCTCTCAGGCAGTGTTCAAATTCAGCATCATAACTGTAAGTATTGAATGACAATGATAATGGAAAATGGGATTACTGATTGTTTTTCAAGAAGGTAATGTCTTCATTGATTGTAAACCCTAAACACTGCACTTTTTCTAAACGGCTCGATTGTTGCGCACCTCTTCTTTCATCCGTTCAAATACCGTTTTTCGTTTCGACAGTGGAGGATCCCTGAAATTGGAAGCGTTCGATACTTCATCGCGAATGGGTCGCGTCTCCATGATGAGTCTTACACGTGCCTTGATAACACAGTGCTAATTGTCCAGATATTCCCCTTGTTCTAAGAAATCCCTCCCAACGGTTTACCGTCTCATCGTGGCGGGGAGGTATTGCTAGGTGTCGGGCTGCGATGTACAGCGGGAGTATTCATTCTCCCGGCAAGGTTATTTATGCTGAGATGGAGTCGGACGTTTCCGTCAGGAAGCCCATCTAGGAGTAAACCAGGACTAGGACCCACCACCGCCGTGGTATTAAACATGGTGGCAAATCTCCATCTGATCCACAAGTGCCGCGGCTGTCTGTAGTGGTGACGACCTGGGGCAGACTTTGGTCAAGATGACGTCGGGACCCCAGAGAAATACAATGGCTAGACCAGCCAAACTCCAGAGAGTGGAGAATATGCTAGAGCCTGCACAACCATTGAGGACGGGCCGTGCAAGTTTCCAAGGGTGTAAGTTCCAAGAAATCTGGGACAAAATGTTTCCAGTCTGCCGCAGGCATTTTAAAACCAACCACTCTGTATCGGAGTGATCTTTATCACTAGCGATTATGTTTCTCTCGTTGGAATTTCGAGATGTATAAGGATTTTGAAGACGATTACGCGAAGCGAGTAAGCTTCTTAGTTCTCGATACACGTGCGGCCCGTCATCCTTAATAATTTGAAAACGAAAAAGTAATTTTCTCGAATATTACCATAATGGGATTCAAAACGTGTACCAAAATCAACAGTTTTTTCCAGATATCTTGATATTTTGCTGATATTTAAGCTGCTACCACAGAGAACATAATAACTTGTGAAGACCACATGAATAAGAGAACTGACAATCAAACACTCCAAGAAAAAAGTTGAAAGATGTCAACAGGAAAATACTTCGAAACAAACGAGACATGAAGTGTAATGGTGTGGCGACAGCAGATAGGCGCTTGAGGCACTTGAGAAATGTCTCAGCCACTGTTACCGCAGGTGTAGTGCTCAATTGGTAAGCAAGAGAAGTCTTAAATGGTTCGTTATATTGAAATTAAACGCCTTCTAATTGGAGTACGTATAAGAGGTGGGAAAATTCTACAGCACATGATACACGATGGTTATCCATTCATATTCGCCAGATGTAAAAATAAGAACAAGGTTATTATAAGCACATAAGATGTGTCGATTTTCTCAGCATTGATTTTCTTCAAATACTGACAGTTACAGTTAGAAATAAGTACAGGTGGAACTGGCAGGAGACCTTTGCCAGGAGAACTGTAGATTTCGCGGGGGATATTCGTGCATACGCCCGAAGATGAAAATGATAAAAAAGAGAACGAATGAGGAAAATGATAAAAACAAAAGGGATAAAAATGAGAATGAAGATGACCGAACCAGTGATGAAGATGTGCAGTTTATAATAACATTTCATAATAATATAATAATATAATAATAATAATAATATAACATAATAATAATATAATAACAATTCATGAACTGAAAAACCAGACAGCTTTTAACATTTTGGAAATCATACAGCGGCGAAATGAACATTGTGGTCCACGGGGCTCGTGTAAATGATACATCAAACATCAGTCAGATTTTCAGCGATCGAAAGTGGTGCGTGTCACTGTAAACATGGAAGAACGACGAATAGAATAGACTGAGGAAATAATGAAACATGACGAGGAAGAGGAACTCAGAATTATGAACAGCTAACGCTAAAGGAACTGTTGCGAACAATTGTAAACCTGAACGAATTTTGTGGTACTGGACGCTCACCCGAAAAGTTCGTCATATTCCTCGTCCTCTGTCATTTGTTTCTTTCCTTTTTTCTTCATCGATGAAGTTACTGCATCTCGAATTAATTCGCGCTAAATAAGCCATAAATCCAGTATTTTTTCCTTTGATTTTCGCTAAATGGACTTTTACAGGGTCGGTACTGCATCAGCATCACTACCGACGTGAAGTCCTTCAGCACCATCAAGCTAAACTTTGAAAAAACAAGTCATAGTCGTAAAGCGAAGCTCAGTTGCTAATTCGTTATGCATGAGAAGTTCCAAGCAGGAGTGCGGTTTCACCCAGTAACCCAATGACCAAGCCTCACCCAGTAACCCAATGACACTATTTAATACGATTTTTTTGCACCAAATATCCAGTTACCATATGATGTTGTATTATTTTACTGCTTAAAAACTATTAGGTGGATGATTCAAGCCATAAACGAAGGGAATGAAGCGTAAAGGTATAAAAGTTCAAAGCACGAGATAAAAGTACTTATAAAGTGGACACAGCAAAAAAGTACGATACTTATAAAACAATAAAGGTGGGAAATCTAAGGGATAGGGACAGGATGGTACACAATCAAAAGGGAGAACTAGGGCCACCCAGGTGAACAAGGCTTTTTGGACATCATCTGTTCACATGGCAGCTTTTTATTAGTGGGTATATGTTTTCTTCGATGGCCTCTTCCCAAATTTCATAGATGCTCTATTATTTTCCATTCGTTCCTCGGTTTTGTAACCGCCACACGTGCCAGTGGTCACTTGGCTGTGTTCCAAAACATCGCTTCTCATTTGCATCTCAGTTGCTAGTCGAGCGAAACTTCATCTGGAACCTCGCGATGCGATCGTTTTGCAAGTGCTTTCTCAAACCTCCAGCACAGGCTGTCGCGAATATGACTAGGATCCATTCTGAAGATCAGTGTTACCTACGATTAGTCGGGCAGTTGACAGCGATGAAGGTGACTGAATTCACTTCGACGTTGACACTGAGCAAAACTTTCTCCTAGCGCTCATGGTGGCGATCAGAGTGAAATTTTCACTTAATCTGCTTCCATTGTTAGTAATTACCAAGCCTTTAAGATGACCGAAAAGCTGATCTAGTTGTGAATATCAGCATCTCTTTTGGACGCGTGTGGCGCAATTGTCGGAGGCGCCCTGCAACACACACGTGAAATCGATTCCCGCGCCCACGGTCCACGAAGCCTTCCATCCTTCCGGGGTCGGCCAGTTGTTATCAGACGTGTCTAGGAGGTTAGCGGCACTAGCTCGATAAATCGGTAAACCACCACGAGTCATTGTAAAGGCCAGATATGTATTCTATCATCTCCAAACGGTGCTTAATGAAGTCGAATGCACGGCGCACCCGTCATAAATCAACCGAGAGCTTTATCCTCTCATCCTTTATCAACACTTTGCGCACATATTTTTTCCACGATAAAAAGTTGGACACAGTGAAGGCATAAGTGAGCGAGAATTTCTAGTTAGTTTCATAGAGTGTAAGCATAGAAAGTGTGTTAAACGAATCATTCTAACGTTGATCGTGCAGTTGAAATCTACGTTAAATCAAAGGGAGCCGATGAAATACCACATTCTCGGGCTTTCGCATTATTTTAAAACTTTGCGCCTTCAGTGAGCTTAGCCTGAGTCAGGACTAAATGAATCTTATTAATAATCGTCTTCTTGATCGAATTATTGTCCTAACTGATTAAAATAACTTTGCGAAGAATTTAAACCCAACATTTTGTGTCTCAGTATTATTCTGCAATCTTTTATAGTGCTGATAAACACCAACGGCTAGCGTTTGTTTCGCCAGTTCCTGACCAACGACGAATTTGTCCAGGTACTTAACAATGTCTCTGAAACAGCGATACGTCTAAAGCCTTATTTCTGCTGTCCTAATAAGTAAAGTACGTGGAACGGACAGACTTTGGATATGGCATTTGGAATCTGAAATCTTCGAAATCATCTTTGCCGATTGGAGGCACCAAAGCAATTTGGTTCTGAAAAGCAGTAACTTCACCGAAAAAGCGAGTTAATCCTCTAAAGCAAGAAACAACAAGGGAACAAATTCCCCAGCCATTGCAGTGCGGTGAGCTATATACTCGAATATGTGAATGAATGATGTCATACGTATATGTACAAAATGCTTCCTTCAACTGAAGCCATTTAGAAGGGCATCGTCTCCTTAACAATCATTTGATAAAAAATTAGCGGATGATTGAGAACAGACAACGAGGTATGGGTGAAAACAAGCAGACCCTGCTGTTTGCAGCTTCGAGTGTTAGGTTTGATCTGCTGGCACATTCAGTGGAGAAGCATCAATGAAGACAACAGTCGACCACTTTCGATTTAGAATCAGAGCAAGAGGATTAGGCTGACTTACATTGTCACTGATTTGGAAGTCCCGTGGAGGCCGACGGTCCGTCTGATCTATGTAGCTCTTCTTCGGCAGTCGTCGATGTGAGGTTATCCTGGGAGTGAGATTAGTATAAATGCAGCAGGTAACAAAGAGCGTAGCAATAATTCAAAACCGACTTCCCTCATTATTAAACCTTAAAAACAAGTTGCTATTACCGGATAATCACTACTATCAACAACCAACGTCCTTTACAAAAAAGCATCGTCGGGTGAGTATGTCTCATTCGAGAGATGCTCCACTGAGGAAAACCTGACTCGTTACGAAGACGAAGATGCCACATCGAGAAGTCGAACAGCTGTGTGACCATCGACTCGGATTATCAGCTCTGATGAAGACGAAGACGTCGAAACGTTACCCGAATAAGGATTAACTGTCAACCTCGTGAAAGCTTATTAAAGAAAGAATACATAATGGAGCAGGTTATTTCAGCTCATCAGTATCTGCAGTCTATGTTCTGCTTTCCACTGTCCTCACCGACTCTATGCGTGCTGCCTTTTGGCAATATCTCAACATTAATGCTAATTCGCATGAGCTCTTTATGTTTCTTGGAACATCTTAGAAAGTAACGAGGTTGGAGAGAAGCTGTCACGTGACAAAATTTATTTGCGACCAGGTAATATGTGCCTAAAGTCTTTGGACGGCGAATCTTTTTTGAGAAAAGGAAGGTTTCTGAATGCATTTTACATACCTCACAACCATTTTTGACCATCTTGTGGTGGTTGGTCTAGCGTCAGTGGATAGAAATCGTTCGGCCGAGTCTAAAAATTCCACCGATCAGTACTGGATCAGATATTTTCTATTTCCTACTATTACTTCACAATGCCACAGTATTGATTAGCAATGCGTTACTGCGCAATATTGATTCACAGTGCGTTTTCATGTTTGGCCTGTGACGCTGGCTGTTTTCAAGCACAACGATTAATCGAGAGGTTCTCTGCATAAAAATGAACTATCTTACAGTTAAACAACCAGTTTCTATAGAGGTTTCCTAACTCAGAGTACCGATATTTCTTGTCGCAATTGGGCTATAAGCTGAGAATGTGATGCTGGTGCCGCAATTGGTTCAAAATTACTTATCGATTGTCAGGTTATACAGTCCTAGCAGTCATCATGCTACTTTTCCAGGAATTGCTCTGACAAAGGCAGTGCATACATAACTTCGAATTTTGCAATGTAATCGAGGATATCTACTGTGGTGTCAGCTATAAGAAAAGACAGAGTGGGTAGCTTATGGCTCGAACCTCTTCCTTATCTAGTAGATACTCGCTTCAAGTCGGCGGTGTCACGACAGATCTATGACGAAAGAGCAGGGATCATGCTCTTCGTCAGTTTGCATCACACTACATCAAAATTAGCTTTCGTGTGAGTGTGATTGGGCTACTACGCGTGCTTGAAGTCTACGCAGAGAGACTGTGAGAATTAGCGGCAGAAAATGGTTCAACAAAGTCAATAAGACTAACTTCGCTCACAATAACTGAACGACCGGCACAGAAGTCGATGGTGTTTGAATACAGTGAACATCTGCTGCAAGTGAGTGGTCGAGTACCGAGTTAGTCTTGAAATGAAACCATCACACGTTGTAGTTCTGTTTGTGTCTGTGAAGCAGCGGCTATCTCTGCCATTTTGCATGATATCCGATACCTCATACATATCACCTTCAAGTCACGTACGCTGACAATCTGCGAGTCAATAAATGAACTGATAATGGTCGGCACATTGTAAAGCTGCTCGTCAATCCGTCCTTATCCACTAATGTATCCGCTTCGACGCTTTGTTTGCTTTCGGCATCTCATCTTATAAGTAAGACTGAGAAAAACGAACATCACTTCATCGTCAAACTCTTCGTCTTGAACTTGTTTCTCTGTGTGATGCTGCATAAAATACCACTCACTGATAACAATCATATGGGAACGAATGACTTCATCAACTACAATTGTTCTTATTAATCTTATTATCTGCATTACTGGGCACATGTAGCGCATTGCTCGCAGGCGCCTTCAATAAACATAGGATCGCTCCCCGCGCCCCAGGTCCACCAAGCTCTCCATCAATTCGGGGCCACAAATTGGTACCAGACTTGTCTGGGAGGACAGTGGCACTGGCTTGATATATCGGTAAGCCACCGAGAACCATTTTAAAAGCCAAATATGCAAGCGGTCACCTCCAACGATGCTTAGTGAAGTCGAATGCATGGCGCATCCCATCAACATCAACGCCGAGAGCTTTATTCTTTATTTATCCTTTATATGCATTACTACACCACATTATTTGTTCTAATGTTGCCTATTTTCATCCACCGTATTCGAGTGCATGACCACCCAGGCAGAAGTGCACACGGCGTTCAAAAGCACCAGTCACAAACATTCGCCTCCTTTGTAACACAGAAAGGTGCTTGACACCTGGCGACTAAATGCTCTGAGAAAAAATTCCCCAATGCTATTCATTCTCAGTTAGGGTTTCCCGAGAAAGTTGAATATTTATTAACAAATGACCTCCGTTGTGCGATTTTGCGCGGTTGCCGCGTTAAGCGACGCCTAATTCCATGTTAATAACGGACTTGGACAACTCGACCGAGAAGGACACATAGTAAACAGTGCGAGTTTTTTCGACGGACGACGATTTTTAGTTAGCGAGAATTTTTGACGAATTGAAATTTGTTCTAATACTTTTTGAGTTTATATTTTGTTATCTATTTACTACATGTTACTATGGTCCTTCATCCAAGCACTCTGCCGTGAACACTTTCCATCTAATGCTTTGTGTTAGCAAATTTTTCAATGATGTCTCCCTACCTATGAAGTGTGCCATGGTTTCGTGGCCCGAAAGCACTCTAAGCGTCGTTTGTAGATGAATGAATGCATATCTGGCCTTTACAATGACCCGTGGTGGCCTACCGATTTATCGAGCTAGTTCTGCTATCGTCCCAGACAAGTCCGGTACCTATTTGCCCACCCTGGAGAGATGGAATGCTTGGTGGGCCATGGGCGCCGGGAACGATTCCACGTGTGTGTTGTAGTGGAGCCTCCAACCACTGCTCCACACGCTTCCCTTCTATTAGCTATACTTTGTAAATATATTTCATCTATTATTAAGCATAACACCTCGTGTTTGCTAAACAAGAATATAAAGAATTGTTCGATCAATGCCGAGGTTAATGGAAAGTCGCTCGTGGGAGTTCCATCACATACATTCCACTATGCGGGAAATGTAACGCTTTGTCTATTTCCGCTCTTATGACCGTCCATAACCAAGAATCATCATAGCGAGTGAGAGTGAGACAAGCATCAATTAGTGATCAACAACTGAACTTTATATCTTTCGCTTATAATGGACGATATTGGTTTTCCGATAGTTTTGTGATGACTAGGGTGCTTCGGTGCACAGCACAGAAAAAATCTTATGAATTATTTATGGCCGGCATTTGGGAGCTGGTTGCGTTCGAGACGAACAGATACGAACTACTAAACAGTATGCTCCGAGAAGCCACAAATGTTGATGAGGTGAAGAGATCCAGCGGTTTCTGCCTTATTACGGGAATTCTGGGACTGTCACATTTGAGGGATTACTGGAATTTAGCTCTGCTCTTGCATATCATGCGATTGCATTCAAAATTTTGACAAGAGGCAGATTAGAAGGCTGGTTAATAAACTTCCATTTTGACATTCTGACAATGCAACACCCGTAAGAAATATTGTGAAGTCTAAGCTGCCCGCTGTATAGCGATCACGCTGTACAATTTGCTGCATCAGAGAAGACATATATCTAATAATGATTGGTATATAAGTTTTCTCTTGGCTGAATACTTACTGTAGAGTAGGACTCATTCTACTGGCAGCTGTAGAAGGAGCGGAAAAGGACTTCCCGTTTAGGACATACACCTAAAGCTCAAGAAAAGGCAACAGGAAGCACGACGTAATGGGAGTGGCATAAAGGATAAAGCGTCCCGAGATGATCAATCCTTGAGATACGTGCCATTCACCCGACTTCACCAAGCATCGTTTGAGTGAGGTGACTGAATGCATATTTGGCCTATACAATGATTCGCCGTGGCCTACCAATGTGTGAAGTCGCGCTTTCCTCTGAGACTAGTCTACCAAGTTGCCGACAGCGAAGGGATGGAAAGCTTGATGAGCCTGGTGTGCACGGTTGAGCAAGCGACCGCGCGTGTATTGCAGAACACCTCTAACCACTGTACTACACGCTCAAGAGCGGAGTAATGGCGTTAAAGTGATGAGATGAGAGGGCTATTATTATGATGTTCACATTCAACATGGACATCTGCCTCATGTGGGAAGCATGAATGCCTCCATGCCGTCGACATATTGTTTTCTTAAATAAGACGGTATCAATGGAGCAACAATATAAAACAACGTGTATAGAGTTATAAGGGAATATCAAGGCATTACGATTACAAATACGCCGCAAAACATACGAAACAGACTAGTACCGAATGCAGTTGTTGTTGGAAATATTCTTCTTCTCACCTTCATTAAAACGGTTTCCAGTAGAGTTGCTAGTCTTATGTAAAGAAAGAAAAATGGCTTTCTGTAAGGACTGCAACTAATACGTGGAGAGAGGTAATCTTGCTTTTTTTCGAACATGATCTCACATTGCGTGTGTTTCTTCAATTAGACGCTCAACCTATGCATCTGTCATCCACAAAGGTCTCTGAATCTTTGCATATGGGTTTGGTGGCTGCTTGAGGAGTTCCGTCTTCTTTGTGAATGTCGTCGACTTAAATGTTAAATGTTTATATATAAAATAAACACTGAAAAAGAAGAAGAGCAAATGCAGTGCACTTCAGCCACAATGACCCCACGCGTGTATTCCCCACAATCCATTTCGGGCGTTATGAGCTAATAGAGGTAACTTTGAAAGGAAGGCAATTTCTCCGTTCTACATCACAATTCGTCAGAAAACCAAGTTCTCAATAGTTCGTTGAGGTGTTGAAATTTCATGCGATTTATTCTTATATGTGCTTATAATACTTCTCTCAATGGTTTACCTCCTCATCGTGGCTGGGAGGTGTTCCTGTGTGTCCGACTGAGATCTACAGCGGGGAATTCATCTTCTGGTATAGTCTCCCAAGCTGAGAAAGAGTCCGGAATTTCCATCAGAAAGTCTAGCTAGGAGTAAACCAATACCAGAATCCACTACCGTCCAGGTATCAAAGTCGTATGGTGGTAAATCTCTCTCTGATCCACAAGGCTGCGACTCCCCGTCCCGTGGTGGTGACAATCTGAGGCAGACTTTGCCCAGGCTGACCTCGGGATTCCAGCGAACTACTACAGGTAAACCAGCAAGTTTCCAAAAAAGTAGAGATTGTGCTGGGGCCCGCACAACTAGTGAGGACGAGCTGTCCAAGTGCCCAAGTAAGTACTATCTTACTTGATACTTGAATGGCTCACCCTCACGGACTGTGCGGACCCCAGCATAATCTCTACTTTTTTGGAAACTTGCTGGTTTAGCTATAGTAGTTCGCTGGAATCCCGAGGTCAGCCTGGCCAAACTCTGCCCCAGGTCATCACCACGACAGGCAGTCGCAGTTTTTTTGGATTAGAGGGAGATTTGCAACCATACGACTAGTTTTATACCAGGACGGTGGTCGATCCTAGTATTGCTTTACTCTTAGCTAGGCTTCCTGATAGAAAAACCGGACTCCTTTTCAGCTTGGGAGACCCTACCGGTTAATAGTTAATAAGAATCGCTAGGTGTTGTTGTAGTCGCTCAGATGAGTACGCAAGTGCTCTCCTTTGCAAGTGGAGTCACTGGATGAACTCCGTGCTCATATGCGTACACACATCAATAATGATATTTTGTCTTAAATCTGCTGATTGCGACCTCGCATATGCGACCATTTACAGTGGAAGCATTGAGGAGCGAAAGACGGACGGCTCTGAGTTACCTACTTGACACCGTCTAACATTTTTTGCGGCAAACAGTATGCGTCGCGTGAACGTACATGTTCAATCCACAATTGAGATCTGCTTGAACTGCAGGTCTAAAATGGCCGCCAGTTGATATTCCTAATAGAAGAGCGATCGTAATTTGTGGCAAATTGTGCTCTCAACACACATTCGAACATTAGATACGTCTCTCAAAGAGAAAAAGATGTTGACGACAGCGGCGAATATCAAATAACGCTGTCATCGGCGCGTACGTGAAATGGCGGCTCGTCGCCCGTTGTACGTCGCTTCTGAATACAAAGAAGTGCTTTGCAGGATAATTCGTGACAATGAGTTGGCGAAACTCATGTAATCGTTCTTCTCGACGAAAGCTACTATTAGTACAGATATGCACCGATCTCATTCAAATATTCATCCGCTTCTATCCGGCGCTAATCTACGATCGGCTAGCTATGTTACGATTTTCCTCGGTATTACGTCGACATGCCATGAGATTCCACAAAATATGTGCGGTTAGAACTGACGGACCGATGCGCAGCCGACAAGGTCCACCACACGGTTCGAGTTCACCGTCGACCGATACTAAGGCGACATTCGGGTCGTGCTGCTGTCAATCCGAGCAAATTTTCCTTTCCGGCAATCAATATGCGGGCCTAGCCTCAGTGCTCTCGATTATTCGATGCATACGCCGCACATGAATAACCCAAAGTCTTTCATTATACGACATGTTTATGGTTTTTTTGCTTTCTGTTGAAATTCTATGTTCTTGAAAAGTTTTGTGGTTGTCGTTCGCTTGGTAAATGTATTGGTTTATGAATAAACAGGTCATTCAGCTGCTGCATTGCCTCTTTTAAGAGCACACGACGTTAATACGGCCCTTATTTATCAGAAGCAGTACGGCAACGAACAGATGACTGTATCGTTCGACTCATTCGCAGATGGCAAGGTCTGTCGTCGTATCCATCCCCAATTCTTTCGATGGTGGTTGAAGTGGCCGACAGAAGGCAGACACACCAAATACCGATTGTCTACAAATCACGATGTTCGAATGATTGCTCGAGCAACCAGTTGTCGTTATACACGACCGGAGTCGACACGAGCTTCTTCTATCTTATCCTCAGTTTTAATAACATCCGAACACTCGGCAGAACAAGTCTATCCACGTCTGCGCTATATTAGTCCCTAATTTCAGTGTCCATCAAAAAGAGAATCTTTTTAAGAGACCATCATTTATGCAAGAGAATCGTCGCGTATATTGAAATTCGGATGTTGACGCGTCATCTTTTCTACGCATGAGCGGTGATGCGTGAAATTGTGTTCTAATCCTTAGTTCTAAGAAACTGAAGAATAGATGGAGCTCGTTTGACCGATTCACGTTTGATTGTTTAGACCTTCGTTACTTAAAATATTCAAAAAGTTCCCGGAAATTTACCATAGAAATTCGTCCGAGCTTTCACTTCTTTGCCGACTTACCAATTCTTCCAGCTCCCGCCACATTTTGGAGAAACTGAGACAGGCCTATTTTTACGACGTTTAGAGTTAAAAAAATTCGTTAATAACGAAACATATGAATAAATTTGCCTGTATGGCAGTTGGAAGTGGTGTTGGGATGCTACGGAGTAAGTGTGGAAAATGAGGCAATGTTCGTTGTGGAGCTGTTCGACCTTACTGGAACTCGAATCCGAGATAATGAAGCAGATGCGTATGCAAGCGATAGACCACTGATTTGTTGGTTGCTTGATTCTAGTCTGATAACTACAATTGGTTGAGACCAGCTCTTTTTATCTACATTCGAATTTCCCGCCAAAGCAGGAATACTGTATCTTATCGTTGTGATTTTTTGTATTTTTCTAACTAATTTGTTCTGGGTTTCTGATCTTATACTTCATACTATGATTTTTTTCTAAGAAATGAGATTTTTTGCCTATTCGTTAGCCTCATGTTTGTGATGCACCAAATTCTGATGCAGAGTTTCAAGGGCCGTTTTTTTCTACTAGAAAGCTCATGCGAACTTTTTACAGTTAATCTTCCTTTTCCTCATTTTTGATCACATTTTCAATATTATCGTTGTTACAACGAAATAAGGAACTAGATTAATCGCGAGTTTACTGCTCAGGAACGTGATCCATTTACTTTTCCGTTGATCTTCGAACATTCTTCTCAGTGATTCTTAATGGTCTTTCTGTGAATGAGATCTGGTGAGATGGGGAAGAAATCTTTACCTGGGACATCATTGCAACGTCAACAAAGAGCACATCCAAGACAGCCCTTGAGAGTGTTTTAATCTTTAAGCTTACAGTATCGAAAATATCTCCCACGCCCATCTAAGATGTCAGTGAGACCAAATGTCACACTAGGACTAAGGTCATCAAGACAGGGAAGAGCAACAAGCGTCAATTAAACGGCGAGGCCTTCACCATACTTAAGAGAAGATGTTGCCCCAAAATTGAAAACTGGCCTTTGCTAATTCGTACACCTATCCGTTGTTCACGCCTCCTTATATAAAATCGTATCACTTTGCTTAGTAGTATTCCATTTTCATTCACTAGATCAGGAAAAAATTAATGTTACCAGTTGCTATTCAACAACCACTGCAAGTGTTGAGACGAAACTGATGCGCTCCACTTAGCTTTTAGCTGGAAGATGTGATTCGCAACAAAGCGTCCTTCCGTACGTTTGTCGTCAGAGCATTCTATAGGAGAGACTGATGAAAGTAAGAACAGAATAGGAATAAAAGTGCGGATTCCACGGCGATTCATTACGTCAAAAGATTGAAAACCTCGAAATCTGCAGGATCGTTTCGTATATCGGTCACAATCCTATGAGGGGAAAGTCTTTAGTTCATTTGACACCTACGCTCTCACATTCTTCCATACGAAGTCCAGTGGCCGTCCCCTATGTTCAAAGGTTTGATTTACTCATTTGCTGAAAAACAATCTCTGTCACTGCCCAGTAAGGAAAAGAGAATTGGCGTATGATGAAGAAATTTTTGACAGCAAGTTTTCTCTTTGTTCGCTTGCTTACTTATCGGCATATTTAGACGGTTCGTCTTCACGAGTTGTGCGGAGCCCAGCACATTTTCTATTCGTCTCTTTGCCAAGCAATCGTGGTCCATGGGGGTGGTTTGATTCGGGCCTCGTGGCGGGTGCGGGTGTTTTACCGTTACCTATAAAATAGCGGGAACTAGGAGCGGGGACCTATTTAACTTTGGTTACAAACACGTCCGTCCAATATGAGTTAGTCGTCCTAGGGAACGTCTGCATCCTTATGGAGTCCACTCTACAGTTCTTTCCGTCCATCTGTTGTCTTTTTTTCTCACTACATGACTGGCACATTTGTTTCGTTATCGAAATGTGTTCTACTGGGTCTCGAAGACAAAATTGATTTCGAAGATCCTGCTTCTCAATCTGGCTATATGTTGCGTTTGCTGGTGATTATATTTCAGAAGACATGATTCAAGCACTCTGTGAGTAGTGAGTATTCTTAACGAGATTGAGGTATCTCTGCCTACGTCTTTACTACACATCAGAGCGCTGGGAGAATTGAAAAGGTGAGCGTGGATTTTCCGATCCCTTAGTTAGTTTGTCTTTTCCTCGAGAGTACCAAATTCGTCCCAAGCTACTCTCCTTCTTTTTCTAATTCTTCCTTCATGTTGTTCTCCATGTCCATTAAACGTCCAGGATATACGTTCGAGGTGATCTCTACAATCAGAGGACCATCCAGTGATCTTTTCTCCTTTGCACCATGGGTTTTTCATTAACTGGGTCTTCGTCCTATTTATACGCAAGTCCTATGTTTCCTCCTTCTTCGTTAAGCTCATTTATAATCTCTATGCCTCTTTGTACTTCTTGAAAATATGACGATGCCTTCCGCTAAACGTAGATTTTAAAGGAATTTTCCATCAGTACACATGCCTTTCTCATCCCAATCGAGTGACTTCGTTATCCACTGCACTGCGGCAGTAAACAGCTTTATATCGAGTCGCTTTTTTGAACCTCTTTTCCCATGGGTATGGTAAGAGGTGGATGGAAAAGGTGTAATTTCATAGTGCATTTCCGATAACAGTCAGTTAAAGTTCTTATATGCAACGAGTTCACTCCACCGACAAGCGCTTGTAGGATTGCATTCGTGAGCTGTTCCTCTTTTTCATGCTTTCGATCACAACTCAGTCCTTATAGAGAAGAAATCCAGGTGGGTTTTATTAAGCTGGGACGGGAATTATGGAACAGCAAAGATTGGTATTGAACTTTTCCGTTATCAATTATATATCATGGTGGAACGTTTTAACGATTCCATTTCCATTCATTAGTTCTTCCAGCGGAACGTTATGCTCACCTCAAGTCTCAGCTGCATTTCTTCAGACTGATTATTTTTTTGCTATTTCTAACACTTTCTACCTCCTGTCCCGACGTCCATGCAAAGCTCTCCTGTAACTGCCATTTGTTACCAGCCGCTTCAACTGCATAGTAGTAGGATCAGGCTTCAGTTTCCGTCTTTCTCGAGCAACTCCTTAGTGGTAATGGATATACAATCTGATATTATTGCTTCAAAAACTGAAGTGAATTCGTCGATTTCAGTATGCGTCGTACTGTTAGGCGATTCCCGTGACCAGCAGCGAATTTCTTTCTTCTGGAAATGTGAATTTCCTCGGAGGAAACGTGCCGCAGACAGAAATCCTGCAAGAAGGTGTCCATTCTCATCTCATTCTCCCAATTCAGATTTTCCGGTCTTGTATTCTGGCTCTCGTTCGCCTTTTCTTTTCTGGCGTTCAAGTCTCCGACAAGGAATTTATAATACCATTTATCTTTGAGGATAATTTTTTCCAACTGATAGTAGAACATATCTATTCGTGCTCAAGCAGCTTCATCGTTCTCATTGCTAATAGCAGATCAATGAAGACCCGGTACAGTTTCTCGGAATGTTCGCCATGAAAATTAAAAATTTTGCAGAATGAGCCTCAGCAGGCCATTCAACGATTTCGAGCTGCTTCTCCATGAATATCAGTGACTTACACGGAACCAGAAGTAGAACTGAACTGGATTCTTCTTTAGTACACAGCCAATGAATTTTAAACGTGGTTCGCTTTTCCATCCGCAGCCCCCTCTACATGGCACATTTGTTAGATGCATTAAGGAAATCAAATTTCTCAAATCTCTTCAGATTATGGAGGATGTATTTGTAAACGGAAACTGCAGTGGTCTCGGCAAGCATTTTAACCAAATTCAGCTTATATGCCTCCCTAATGTGCTAAAAAACATCCATTTCGCAATCATTTCTGAATTAAGGATATCTTTTCACGAATAAATATGTCTACAAACCCGATTACACTATTACGTCTATCGTGTCGCTTATCTCATCATCCCGTGCCCACATAATTCCCCACTCGCTGCGAGGGGTCGAGCTGTAGGTGACAGGTGTCATCCCGCAGACTATCCACCAATTTAGTCATCCAGACTCTGATCACCAGTGACGCGACGTTGATGCAAAATACTGACGAAGTGAAAAGAATATTTAGACAACGTCCACCTACAATGCAGCTGCAAACATTGGGAAATTCATGTTGCAAGACTCCACAACTCAGTTTGCCTTGGTCAGCTTTTTTGTACTCATTCACGTCGTTTAATGGCCTCAAGGTTTACAAACATCTAAATCGAAATGCGGCCCTAATTATTGGATGTTTAGAGTAATGTCGTTGCAATTTTCTGTCGAATTCACGAGCAGATGTCCAGGAAACGAATGGTGAATGCAGGCTCTTAATCTCATCCGCCAGCAAATACCCACGGCTAATTCCTGTTCCGAGAATTTTTACGTACCACTTTATTATTGCGCGATGCAGAAGCCCGATTATCTTCTCGGGAAAAATACAAAGTGACAGTCTGTGCATTAGATACCCAATTGTCACGGCATTTCGTGAGAAGACTTGACCGAGTGCTTCATGGCTTTCGGGTTCCGTTTATGCTATAGTTGACCAATCGACATGGAAATCGTCCAAACCAGTTTCGATATTATTTTATGATTTTTAGAGCTGCTTATGCCGAGAAACCTTTAATGATAGGAAGGCAAATATGGAATGAACATTATAACCGGGCTGATTGCGATACTTCATTATACCGGATATACTCTTTTAGCATTGCCAGTATCCCTTATGATTGCCTTCTGTCTTGTATTCGTCTTTCTATAAAAAGTTGCTGTACAAATGTGAGGCAGCTTCGCTAAGCTAGACAGCTCGGCTTGATTCAGTTTTGCAGGAATGTTATTATTCCTTTACGAAAATCTACCTATATTAAATTGAATAGTCTCGATAGAAATAGAATAGACACTTATGTTCTAATGGCTACTCCAAAGACATAATTGTGCTTTACTGGTGAGTAGACTTAAGTGCGATTTTTGCTGCTAGCAGAGACGTCTACTGCTGGGAAGCGTCGTGCTAATGGGTTCGGCCTCACAGCTGAAAACTATTGACATTTGGATAAGGATTTGTGGGTTACGTGGATCGATCTCGCATTAGAAATGTCTTACTGAAAGCCGTTCATAAGCACGCGACAAAGAATAACGTCGTCCACCTTCAAGATGAGAATCCTTGAGACCATTTCTAGAAGAATCATTAGACGAAGATTTGACGTTTTGCTCAAAAAATTGTGTTTGATCCCATTAATCCGGGAACAAGTTCTAGTCGTTTTCATTGCTGCATATTCTAGTGTTCTTTGTCAGACTAATTTACCTTCGTGTCATAATTTCCACACACTGCTTCGTGCCTTATCCCACTCCAGTCCTGAAAACCGAATACTTTCTTTGTCCAAAACTCACTTTACATACAAAAGAAGAAAAATTGTTGTTGAGTTACTCTTAATTTTCGCTTTGTGTGCCGCTTTCTTCAAATCTTGATCAATCACTCATTTGAACACACATTAGCTCTCAGGTGCCGTGTTCACTGCCATGTAACCCAAACGCTATTGTTTTACTCCTTCTCACATTTACTCATCTTGTACTTATTCCTTCTCATAGTTTCTTCTCCTACGTATGGTGAAGGAAATCGTCTAAATGCCCATCAAATGCTCAAGAAACAAAGCGCGCTTCTTTTTTCGAGATGATTGAAACGTTGTGCGCACCGCGATGTCTCGTGAGCTACTGTATCTATTCATACTAGAACCCACCAAGATTCATTGTTTTGTGGTTTATTTTTTCCTGTCGTTTTACCGTGCCGTGTTCGAGGTCATCTTCACAATAGACAGGTGGTTTTTGAGTGATAAGGTCGTGACAATTACTGTAATTACCGTAGCCAAGGACCACCCAGGTTGGTAAAATTTACGACATAATTATGCCCTTAGTCCACTTGCCGAATGTGAATGTCGAATATAAACGGAAAGCATAAAAGCTGACGTTTTCATACTAGGAAATTCTCTCTGTCATAAGGCGGTAGTGCGATTACAACTTCTGGAGACGCTAGCGTGAGTGAGTATCCTGCGTAGCTGTGGAAACGCTATGCAAAAACCCTAAAGTGAAGCATGACAGGCATTTTTCATTGGTGATTCCTGCTTTTTTGACATTTCTGAATCACTTAGCTGCTATAGCAACAAAATCTGTAATCGGTATTTTTTGTTTGTAGGACAAATGGATCTGCCCTGTCAAGAATGTGAATGAAGATTCTGCCGTTCAACATATCAATCGTTGAAATGAAGTCCCCAGACATTCATGATGAATGAAAATTTCTTCGGAACATCGTTTTTGGCATTCTATTTGGCTTCGTTAAGAATCGGAAAGTTTCCAATTTCTAGTGGTGTTCTGCTTTGAACCTTATTCTACCAGACAGTAATAATAAGACCAATATCTTCCTCAGCGAATGTGGCTTGCTCCTCGGTTTCTTAGGAAACACTGACTAGCTTTCTATTGGCAACGACGTGCTCCTTCTCGTTCCATCCTTAAATTTCATCATATTTAATAATCCTTAGAATAGAAAGTCTAAAAATGCCGACATTTAAGTTGTATGTCATAATGTAATCAGAACACAAATGTACATATAGAAGATCCCATTTTATCGACATGGTGTTTTATGAAAGCATCAACAGAACCATTCATAGTGAATTTTCCATCAGAGGTCTCACGAGAGTCCCTTATTGTGAGAGGGATATCGAGCCTGTTAGTAGCGATGCTATCGTGACGTGTCCGTCCCCAAGTGCGAATGGGGATTACACAACCTAGAGCGACCGTGTACTTTGAGACGCATACTTCGGTACTCCCCCACTAAGCCTCCAATAAGAGGATAGGCCTATGTCTCTGCTGAGCCGGATTGACTTATATCTTTCATGTACACATAATCACAATCACGCGTACGTGCGAACGTTTGCATTCCATGTGGATTGAATCGGACTGTGCGTTGATTTACTAGAAAGTTGACATCATATGAATAAAAATGCTTCTTTCAACAAATAGACCCCATATTTACTCCGATTACCGGAATCTGTGGGTGCATTCATCCTCAACAGCACACAGTGGTGTCCTACCTATAGGTGCCTTACAGCAAAAACCGTAGAAATAAAGAACCTGGTAGCAGAAGTGCTGTGGTTTTCGTGTCTACTTAGCCAGTGGAGCCCATTGGATAACTCGAGCACGCCACAGACCGGAATGAATATTTTATTGATCTTTACGACCCCACTTGAGTCTCTTGTTGGTGACTGAGGTGGTAAACGTTATACTGGTAATCTTAAGTTTGTGTGCCAATACTTTTCGAACCTTTCGTGGTTGGGACATTTCAGTGGCCGTTAAACAGGGATATGCAGAGAAAATCTCTTAAGGAGACTACTTAGGCTGGAAGGAAGTCTGACACGTTCGCATGCAAACCCAGCTTGGAGTTGCCACGTCTATCAAAGAGCGCCATTGTCATGAAAGAAATGGTGTCGTCACAAAGTGCAGCTGTAGTGACGACTTGAGGCGTGTCTCGCATTTCCGATAACAATTACTTGCTCAACCAGCAAAGTAGCAGTCCAATGCAAATCGTGTTGAGTCCGACATGTCTAAGAAACAAAGTAATTACTCATGATTCACACATAATCGTTGTGACATGAGTAGGACTTCAAATTATATCCAGCGACATCAAGCTTAATTTCTACTTCTATTTTAGGGCTTACTGGAGTAGACTTTGTTGCGCTCTATTGCTTCCCCGTCTGAACGACACCCATTAATGTGTCGCTTAGGGACCCATTAATTTGCTACCATATGCTTTTCATTCTTGAGTTCTAAAAACAGATCCATACGTCATTGTAGCCAATCTTCATCATCGCTTTTTCAGCGAAAATAATCTAAAAAACCGATAGTTAAGGTAATCCTGTTAGTGGGAATAGAAATAGGACGTCAAAAATCAGTGTGACTCGTCACTGTTTTATCAAAATTTCGTAGCGTTTTCCTTTCAATTTTTTAATTTCCATCCAATGACAGTTACATAAAGTCCAAGGGTCAGATTTTATGACACCGGCTTTCTTTTCGCAGTTCTAACTCTTTATTTTGGCTCTGAAAATATTATATAATCCTATACTGCTGAAGACAACTCGTCCGATTCGAAATCGGTGCAGTGCACTGACTCGAACTGGTCTCATAAGAAGCACGGGGATCCTGAAATCCCCCAATTATTACCCATTCCCCGTTTTCAACACATAATGTTCGCCAGAATACTATCCAATAATTCGCACGTCGAAAACCCCCTGTTTGCGGATTTCTCACCACGTACCGTAATCTCCTTTTGAGCACAATATGACGCAACAATACGACATTAGCTGCTATATAAACATCGGATCCGATTTAACTACTAACCTAGTAAAGATGTTCAGAAAACAAAAATCCCAGGAAACAGCAGGTGGAGAGGAAGTGAACAATAGTTGGTTATTACCCTGGGAATACACGCGGCAAACCGATTGTGTTACGTCCAACGACAAACAGACGGTGTTTGGCAGAGGAAATCCTAGGCTCAAGAGACGGTTCCTAGAAATAGATATGGAAGGAAAATTGGGAGAAGTATACTACGGATGGCAAGAAGAATTGAACAAGGAGGCCATAGTAGTTAGTGTTATCTTCATTTTCCGTTTCAAGATCGAGACAGTGCACTTCTTCAACATGAATGTTTTTCGGTCTAAGAAAGTGTAATGGTATACTGCATTCCCAATAAAGATATGTTCTCTGGCTTCATTAATTTGTGAGTGAACAAGAAATTTGTCTGAGGACTGCTCAAGCGACAACCAAAATTGTATTGCTAGCACGCAATGTGACGTTGGACTAGCTTTCCCGCTGTTCTACCAACTTTATTCTGTTCGTAGTTCAGTCGTAATACTCTGAAGACTAAACACGTAGTACCTCGTCGACTATGATCAATTTCTATACGATTCCAGCAAGATAGAGTGTCATTAGCAGGGAATCAGAACCTAGGCATATTCGTATAAACGGAACCTTAAGTTGTCAGCCATCATATAGCGACCCTAGGATCCCTTTGGTAGATCCTGAGAGGGTCGAGGCTCTAGCGGAAACAAGCCGGCTGCGTTTGTTTGGCGCTGCACGCATATTGTGTGACCTGGTATAGCCCTAGCACCTGAACTGAAAGTGCTCAGCTGCGTCGATCTAGTGAGTAACCAGTCAGTCCATCGGACCACGAGTAGCAAATGTATATTCTATTACATATCAACTTATGTAACGTGATCATAACTGTCATAAAATAGAGCTGATGTTAAATGTAGGCAGTTGTTGGCATATTTTGCAAGTATAAAAGATTATGACGCACATTATCTGATACCGTAATATCAGATATTGATTATGAGTGAAATTAGTACGGGGACGCAACCAATATAACCATTTCAGTGTCCGTCATTCCAACTTAAAGTTTAGAAGGATATTGAGTGCTTCTCTCTAAAAGCAGCTGCAGCTCTAAATCGAAGAACTTTTCGAGTCCTGACTTGAATTCGTCAAAGTTGGCACTTACCATGATGGGTATTTAGAGCCTAGAAAAGGTGAAAACTAAGCAACGCTTAAATCCAAATTATACGGTCGCGGCTGCAGCAATAGCGACCAGTACAACGACAACAACACCACGAAGTACCTCCCGAATTCGCGAGTGACCAATGCTTTTCCACTTGGCGTCGCTGCTCGTCGTCGCAGATCAAGAAACAGCAGTCTCATTGCCACAAGATTCGATGCTCCCGTCACCAGTGCTGAAGTGCAGAACCACTCAGACACAGTTGTCTTGCACGATGCGTTCATCCGACGTGGTGTTGCCATTGATGGTAGTGAGATTGGTAGTGTTGCACAGCATGTTTTAAACTCGATAACGATCCATTTTGTTGCTCTCCTTCCTTTCATGCTTGCGTTCTTTTATACTCCCGATGAAATGTTATACTACGTAACTGAATATTGTACGTTTCTGAGGTCCGTTTCGATGAAAAGTTGCTTTTCTACTTTGATTTCACGCGAACTCACTATAGTGTTTTCCGTTGACTGTTTCCGTTCACCGTATGCTATATATGTTACTCATTGACATCCATAGAGCGTAGCTTTTGCTTACGCTACGCAACATGTCGATGTAACCCTACCGTTGATTATTACGAGCGCAGCAGGAAGTTTCCGGAGTACATAGAGTGTCCTGGGAATGTCTGCCAACGGCGTGTATTATTTGTTAAGCATTGTACGTTTTAGAGATATTCAGATGAATTCAAAGGTTACGGTTCTATTGGTCCCCCAATCTGCAGCCTCGAAGACCATACGTACCAAAAATTACGGATGTTGGAATAAGATATCGATCAAATATCGGCATAATGAGGGGTTAACTTTGAACTGCTCATTTAAAGCCGTACTTCAGAGTATTTCAGGCGAGACGGCTTTACCACAGACATGAAAAGGCGGGGAAACTACTACTAAAAACCTAATGAAATCGGGAATCATCCATGTGTGTGTATCTTTCAGCGTTTAGATATTCGAGCAATTTCCATGGAATTACCTCATTAATCGTATATTGCGGAAGCGCATTTGAGTTGAGAGGGATCGCAATGCAGTTCCACCACGTACCACGCCGCTCCCTTGCCTTCGTCGAATTTGCTCGCGGTCCGCTCAATACGGCCTTTCCGCATGGTATGCACGCCGCCAAAGCAGTAACGTCGTCATTCTTCGGATTGCGTCCACAAGATCGTCCACTGGTTGTAATCATCGTCTCAGTGGGACGTAAGGTAGTGACGCTTGTGGAATCTTCCTAGAGGTCACTGTTCTTGTAATCTCATCGGTGATTCCCGGAAATGCCATAGTTTTGTTCGACCAAAACGAAGTCACTTGCATATCACCTAGAAGATAATAGCAATGCTTCTATCTCAAAGAATCGTCAAAAATGTAAGGCGCATTCCCATAGGGGAATCTTGACAAGCTATTCAGCTGGTACCTAACGTTGTTCTTCGAGTTATTTCGGGACAACATAAACATATGTCAACGTTATCGCAAAAGTTGCGATCTCTTAGCATTCAGCATGGAATCGCTGCGTTGTTGCCTTTCCGTTTTCACTCCTAGTCTACATTTTCAATCTCCTACTCGCCTTACCAGCACGTGTTACCGATTCCACATGTGTTTTTCATTGTTTTTTTCTCTTGACATTACATCGAAACTCTGCTTACAAAACTTGGATCTCAAGACATTGCCCATTGCACCTATGCGTTCAACAGTAAATTCTTCGTAACGTTTTTAGTGCTTAGGCTGTTAATGAGAAAAGCTTCAAAACTATTAGTCCCTAAAAGTACCCTTAGGCGTATATTGCGAAATAACCATCTCTCTCTCCATTCGACATTATTGCTGAGACAAGCCACTTTTAATAAATAAACAGCAATGTGGCTGGTGAGTAGCACCGTTGAGAACAGCATCTCATCCAGCAAACGAGTGCATTGTGAATGAATTAAGAATGGGAGACATGGGCCGCCTGGCACAGCATGAATGGTCGACGCGAGCCATTCAAGATCCTCCGAGTGCATGCCACAGCACTTGCGTGGATCTGACGACGACCTTGATTGATTAGTGGTTTTGTATTTGCGTCTTTTTTTCAGTTTTCACTGGGAAATCCAACTGAATACTTAACCGACAACTTCGGAATATTCGAATTCGAAGCGTACGCGTTGTTTTAGCCCACGAGACGACTAGGAGATTTAGCAATGGCTCTGGTTACGATATAGGGATAGGTGTAACTAATCGATGACGACGAAGACGCACTCCCTTTGTGGCTGTACCTATTGTTATTCGAATAGTCACGACTTGATCGACTGGGGTAGTAGTAATTGCAGCAGCGCACCAATATCCAGGCTTCAACAAAGTGGAAATTTCGACGAATCAAAACCTGGGTCTCACTTAATCTAGCATGCTTCATTCATAGAAACGTCATTTTCCACACAGACGCTCCCAGGTCGTAACAATTTCCTCAACTTGGATATGCATCGTTTTCTCTTGGCTACCTAATGTCGCGATTCTATCAGTTCTTGACGAGCCGAACGACAATGACCAATCGGGAGTAAGTGCCACACAGTAACTCGAGCATTCTTAGATTTTTACTTCGATAGAAACACACCCACCATACGTCTGTAGGAGAGAATTTCCACCGTCCTAGAATTCCCACTGGTCATAACGCATTGCTATTTTGTGTTTCAGGAACTTAAGCTATTCCTCATAATTGGCCTGATGATATGTATCATATCCTTCCTATCTAAAACAATTCAAAGAGTTACCTGAAACCATTCAGTCAATTTCTTTTTTGCTACGCTAGCGCTAATATTCATTATATCATCACATGGATTTTGAATGGCAATAGTCCATGGAAGAACTCTTACGGAGTTGGATTCTTCGGAAATGCTGGTTGGTTCCAAACCTAGAACATTCCGTTATGGATCTTTACATTTCACCAATCGCTTGCAACTGTGCGAAGATGTACTATTTAGTTCTACGAAGTGCTTCAAAACCTAAGCAAGAGTCGTGTTTATCAAAATCCTCAGTTAGTTCCCGACAGCTACACACAAGCTGCTGAGGTGATGTGTGCCCGGTCGGGAGCTGATTCCATGGATGCTCTACCCAACGAATGCTCCCGGTGAGGAGCAGCATCGCTACGGCCCCCACCCAACACCTGATCTCAGCAGTGTACTGGTAGTGTTATTTGACTCTCTCGCAGTAGGTGATCGATAGAAGGGCAGTTCGACTACATTATTTCGAAATTCACGACGGCACGTGATGATGCGTGAGAATAACGTCAGCGAGAGCAAGCCGTACCAACTGATTCATTGTGCTGAATTTTCAATTCACTCGCAGTCCTGACCGTAATTGAATCATGGCATGTCTTGCCGCATTCCTCACTTCATTCCGTCCTCCTTTATGCTCATTCCTCTTTATCTCGGTTATCGGCTTAGTGTTTCCTGTGTGTGTGTGTGATGTTCTCAAACTCAAATTTAGCTACAAGTGTTTTTGATGTGACATCGGTCTTTTCCGCTTCCAAATACCTGTTTTTCTATAGATTCGTCCAAATTTCTAATCAAGTAAATCCCGAGATACGGCATCTGTTGTCACTACAAAGCTATACATTAACTGTTAATCACTAGGACATTTTCGCCATAACCAAGAGCTTTGCACCTCTTTGAAGAGACTATACTGGAAAACTTGCTGTCACTGATAGTAGCCGGTTTTGTTTTGAATTTTATTCTTTTTCATTTTATTTTATATGATCCATATTCATGTCTAGCATGCGGATTCCAGCACTTCTTGCTTTCGATTCGTTTCCTCGCATTCATCATCCACGAAAGTCTTTCAACTTTTACGTGTGGCTTCGGTTGCTGCTTGCGGATTTTCGTTTCATTTTGAATGTTGTAGAATGGTGGTCGAGTTCATCCTGAAGTCCTGAGATAGCCGGACCGGAGCCTTCCCAAGCGGATTGTAGAGAGTGATTTCTTTCCCGGACAAGTCTGCTACCAATTTCCCGACCCTGGAGGGATGAGAGGCTTGGTTGGCCCGGAGCACATTCCAACTAGAACCATCCTCTTGACGACGAACATCACTATCACTGTGCTATCTGCTCCCTGAATTTTATATTTATCGCTAAAAATTTAGAAGAAAAAACGCTTTAAGTTTACGCATTGTTGTTGTTGAAAAGCGAAAGGTTGATTCTAAAAAATGTAGATATTTCGAGTTGATACTTTTGTTTTTATCTTGATTGATGGAACGTTGATTTCTTTCAGTAGTTGTTTACAAGGACATGTGTTTTTCCAGTGTTCTCAGAACGACTAACGTTTGCCATTTCCTCAAAGAGATTTTCTAATATCCTAACTTATTCTCATGAAGTTACGATTGTTGCCGTACTAGGGATGTAACCTCTCGATCTACGGTGGCAAGCCTTTAGATTCTTCACGATTCCGCTCCTTCTGAAAAGATCGACGATACCTTTTCAAGACTTTCTTTATGGAGATAAGGCATTGGTAAATAACTGCCCTTTCAAGAATTAGTGTGTCCTCGCATCAGCACTCTTTCGAATGCACCGCTTTTTGAACGCTTGCTGTCCGTTAATTTTTAACTTGAAAAGCTTTAATTCTCTTATATTACAGCTCTTCCCAGGTGAGGAATTGAACGACTATAAGACTAAGATAAGGCTTCAGTCCTAGCGCACTTCTTTCTTCTCGTATTTGCTATAAAGAGCAAAGGAGCCGCAGTGATTGGCATTCTGTCGGTCTATTTTTCTTTAGGCGAAGGCAGATCTCTACGTGTAGCGCTTCTAAACAATCAGATCCTCTTGAACGCATCATTAGGGCCAGATAAACGTCTCTTTGTTCCCGCGATCCTCCTGGGGCCCATCCCTTGTGACGACTCGAGTGATCTCTGCCGTTATGAGAACAAACGTCTCCCATTTGTGTCATCTCACTCAGAACAAATTACTTGAATACAAGCTGAGAGACCCCACTATAATCCACTTAACAATTACAAGATAACAAATCTTCGTCAGATACGTCTGGCTCAAAGTGAAGCAGATTTTTATTCCCAAAAAGAAGATGAACTGTCGTGCTTGTTAGCTTTTGCTTTCGGCGCTATCGATATTGTGATGTTAGTATACCATTTTAGCAAATTCTCATTTGATCTTACTACTTTGTGACATTTCTAAGGTGAATTTGCCCTAAACGGCGCAGGTGTAAGATTTCTTCCCATTCTGACGAGGAATGTATTTCTGTTTGATGGCCTATCGGCGTGTCCTTTGCCCTTTTCGAAAGCGATGATGAATCAGTGACAGCCGAGCCATCATAAATTCGCTTCTGATAAGATCTTTTGGTAATGTTCGCAAAGAACTGAAGAAGCGCCACACCATTTTCTATCAGTCGAATGTCGTTATGTCTGCTTGACGAGTGGCAAGGAGGACCTGGAGGCATCGGTTAGTGAATTTCCATGTGTTAAATTCACCGCAGAACCGGGCTTTAAATCTTTGCGATTTGCTAACCGAGTTGAGAGGACAGTGAAATGACCGAGTAAGGACGTTTGTTCTAGAGAAAATTACAATTCGAGTGAAAACTGAACACCTGTAAGTTGAAAGATATTTATGAAGGCATGAAGGCATTCATGGGACTTTCTCCGTCTTTTGCGATAGTAGAGGAAGCCTATCCCATCCCAATCAGCTGAAGGAAGTTCTATCCCATGTGGCTATTTAAAATTTTGTTTTATGAAATGAAGACAAAAATTTCGCAAACTCAGAAATTTTCGCCATATTTGGGCATTTGCACTGCTTAACAGTCAGTTCTATCTAGCTTGTTTACTGTGGTTAGAAAAACGTATGAATATCCCTGAGAACTACCGGTGTTTCAGCCATTTTTCAGCTTAGAGTTTAAAAGTCTCGGAAGGCTGAAAAGCTTGGAACTGTCGAGGTTTTATTTCTTCTATCTCTATATATGGTGCCCATCGTAACGTTATCGATAGCAAATGAGGTTTTCTTCGCGGTGTATACAAAATATTTCGTATAAATAACGTCGTCTGGTAACCGAATTTTCGCTGCTGATAGGAGCTTTCCTCTTGGGATGGAGCAGAGGGTAACGACAGCAGTTGGGACATCCAGATGACAAGATGTGGCGACGACTTCGGGCAGCTGTTCGTTTATGCGAATTATCCTGAAGCGATGCTAATTGGCTGCTCCTCGTCCTCCCCGATCCCACTCGACGCCGCCGCGACGGCCGCCCCGACACCTGTCGCGTCGGGACGGCTTTGATGCCGGCTACGCCATGATGACGATTTAGTCTCACCGTCACACCTGCTGCGAATACATAGCTCCTAAATTCTCTCCTACTAGAAACGGAATGACAGAAAGAGAACCAACTATAGGCAGAATATGGTGTGTTTTTTGTTCGATTACTTGACCACGAACTCCTCTTCAGTGTTCTGGTTCCTATCAGAGAATTATTACACGAGATTACTTAAGTGTGTTCCTGTGTAGGGTACAAAGTGAGTAATTGTATAGTTTGAAACCGTGGATAATCGCGTGAGTGCTACTTACACATCAGTTTGTCTTGATGAATACAATTTTTACCATATTCCACCACGTTAGCGAAAGCAAGCATGTTCGCAGTAGTAGAAATCCGTAGTTATTCACAGGCTCACCTCAATGGGTCAGAGATGATTTTTCACGGTAACAATAGAAAGCCGTTTCGATTCTCCTTGAACTTCATCATACTTGTCGAATTAACACTTCTACAGAATTCGAGAATTCGCGAAAGAGGTCGGCGCCTAACATTACAACTTAGCCTAAAATCTAGCGCAATATAGTGAGCGCCATTTGTATCCAGCCGGTTGGCCGATTCGATCGCTACCTCCTTGCCCATGAAGTTCCCGTCACTCTTCAGAATCGTAGCTTTCGTCGATGTCTCATCTGAGAAGGATTAAGACGACCTATACGTCTGTTTCCTCTCACGACTCATTGTATAAGTCATATCCGCGTCCTCTGTCAATTTACATTCGACCCAGAAATGTCGTGACGTGTTGATGTAATTGAGTAGAGCGACTCCTTGTAACTATCTCCAGGACTGCTGTGATACTCAAAGATCCTATCGGTTTTCGAGTGTTGTAAAAATACTCCCAACGAGATAATTAACTGTGGTAATTTTGCAAAAAAAAAGAGCAACCGAGTGCAAAGATTTTAATCAGTTAGAAAGGTGGAAGGAAAGAAAGATGCGGAAGCGAATAGCGAGAGAAGAAAAACGAACGAAAGATGTTATCGCGTTCTGTTACTGATCACGGTTAACGACCGTTGCTAGCCGGATGCTCTGTAACACCGTTCCAGTTGCATAAACATTGAAATCAAGGTGTGTTCGCTTAAAACAATAAAAAGGGCTTTAAGCAGTCGCAGTTGCAAGTTGAATGTCTCGTGAAGAATGTTCACTCGGTTCTTCAGTGGTTTTTTCCCACTCAAATGAACGACACTCATTGTTTTTTCCAGGATTCCTTCCATCTGCTTTTTTTCGATCACAGCGCGAGTAAAACCTTAAAGTCATAAAAAATGACAAGGTCACTCCTACTCGCATTGTGAAGTTGCTGACATTCAACTAACGTACTTAGGTTCACATTACCTATTTTATCTAGTTTCTTTCCACTCACTCGTACAATCTCTAAAGGTTTTTCTTAGAATAGTCAACGTCTTTAGTTACTTTCTGGCCTTGGTTGGATAGCACAGTGGTAGTGATTCTGATCATCACGAAGACGATGGTGGTTCGATCTCGCCCCAGTCCACACCAAGCTTGTAATCCTTCCAGGATTGGCACATCGGTACCGGTCTTGTCCTGGAAACAAAGCACTCTTTGCAATCCCACTGGGAACGCTCCAGCGGGGCTATCTAAGGACTCTAGGGAGAATCGACTCAACCAGCTTCTACGACATTCAAGATGAAATTAAAATGCTCAAGCAGCAGCGAAAGCCATACTTAAAATTTGAAAGACCTTCGTGGATGATGGATGCGAGGAAGCGAGTCGAATGTGAGAAGTGCTGGGATACGCACAGTAGACGTGTGGAGGTCATATAAAAGAGAAAGTCTTCAGGTCGCGCTTATAGGAGAAACGTCGTCAAAAAGCAAATTTATCCTTTGCTATCTAACTAGAGAAACTTGTGATAAGAGAATAACTCCTATTTTTTCTCATAGTTGTGCCTTAATAGAAAGTATATTAATAGCTTCCTTTTTTCTTCCTAGTATTGCCTTAGTGGAAATAATACCACTCATATATCAACAATATTGTGGCTTAAAAAGAGTAAAGCTCTGGGCGTTAATTAATCCCTGAGGGGTGCGCCATGCATTCGACTTCATTAAGCACCGTTTGGAGGTGATAGAATACATATCTAGCCTTTACATGACTCGTGGTGGCCTACCGATTTACCGAGCTAGTTCTGCTATCGTCCCAGACAAGTCCGGTACCAATTTGCCGACCCTGGAAGGATGGAAGGCTTTGTAGGCCATGGGCGCAGGGATCGATTCCACGTGTTTGTCGCAGTGCCGCCTCCAACCACTGTGCTGCGCGCACTCTTGTAGCGGTAGTAGTGCTAATAATGGTAACTAAAAAGCAGTGTTAGTGCTATTATAAGTATTACTTGAATATTTGAATACTTGGATACTTGGATGGCCTCTCTTTACTGGTTGTGCGGGCCCCAGCATAATTTCAAGTTTTTCTGAGTTTTGATGGCTTAGCTATTGAGACCTACCTGGAGTCCCGAGGTCAGCCAGGCCAGTCTGCCCCAAGTCGTCACCATTGCAGGCAGTTGCCACCTTTGTGGATCAAAGGGAGATTTGCCACCATGCAACTAGTTTTGTGCCAGAACGGTGACAGATCCTGGCATTGGTTTGCTTTCAGCCGGGCTTCTTGGTGGAAACACCGGATTCCTCAACTCGGGAGGCCCTACTGGGGATGAATCTCCCCTCTGCACTTCGCAAACCGACACCGTTAAAACCTCCTAGCTGCGATGTAAACCGTCGGAAGGAGCATAAAATATAATTGCCAATACTAACTATGTGCTAGTGAGTGGCAACAATAATAATATTATTATTATTGATAGTAATGATAATAGTAATGGTAGTAATAATAATAATAATAATAATAATAATAATAATAATGATAATAGTGATAACAGTGACAGTAATAATAATAACAGCATTACTGATGGTAATAGTAATGATATTAGTCTAGGCAAGTGTGATAAATTTGATTTTCCAGATAATCTAAACAAGGCTCAACTGACCATTGTGCTATTATTTTTCTTTGGCAAAGTGAAAAATCTAGTTTTTGGTGATTCAGAGGAGTACGGTCTCAGCGAGAAACTGACTCGTCTAGTTAAGCTTCAACTGCGTCGGAGCAATCGTCCCCATCGTTTCAGTCGCAAACGACCCCGAGTGCTCCCTATATGGTGTCCGTCCCTTTCCTGAACCACTTCCCAGTGTGTCCACGTACCAGTGTTAGTAACGATCGGTCACAGCCCCTGCACGTACTGGTTCCCATTCCATGTACTGGTTCGTGATGTGAAGTGAGCAGATGAACGCACAAAGGTGGTGTGGTCGTCGGACGAAACAGCAATGCGAGACTCCATCCGAGTCGGATGATGGAGGTGATTGCGGCCGAGCAGGCCGAACTACAGCCCTTCGATTGCCTGTGTCCGGCGCCGGTGCCTGGCCACGGACAACGCCGGCGAACCCTGGCCGAAGTCCGCAGAATCACGAATTGCGGAACTCCAGTAAACCATAGTTTATGCGACCATTCACCTCCCGATTCCCCGAATATTCCAGGTTTTCTGATCGCATTTTTGTTTACATGGATGAAATACAGTGCTTTATCGCATTTTATTTCATTAAATAAGGGACGAGGGCGTAAGTTGTCTGCGACTAATCGCATTAATTCGGCCATATGGCCTTGTATTCTTGCCTTGAGGAAATCTTAGGTAAACATATTGGAACGAAACGATGACGTGTATGACAAACAAGCATTGTGATCAAATGAAAATAACTCTTCCACAGAATCCTACGTATATGCATATATGTGTATGTATATGTATACTACATATATATGTATATATATATATATATATATATACTACACACACGCACGCACACACACATACACACACACATGCACACACAAAGATATTTTGTGATGGCATACTGCATAACGATGCTGATGGGGCTTTGAAAACCGTCGACCACGAGGCGTGTCCTTGAGAGTTTGCCCGTCCATCACTCATCGCTTTTTCTTGTTTTGGAGTTCTTCGCGAGCCTTAAGAAGCAATGGTTTTGTTGGCGCTGAGAAATGAGAACGAGTTGAAGGAACTGGGAGAGCAGAGCATCTGCAAGTGTGTTTCCATCATATTGAATCGCAGTATTCAAGAATTCTACGAATCTACAACGAGATGTCGACTTGAACTAACCTTAGTAGACTTCAAAAGTCTAAACATTCTTCGTCCTCCTTTGTATAAGTAAGCACCTTCGTATTTTTGCAATGCTTAAGCACAGTTAAATAGAAGAGCGAGTTGTTTATCGATCTCTCCACTGGCTGAGACGATTATCTATGCGGACCCTTTTCATGAGAACAGTTATTACGAGTGGTGAGGCCCTCCGATTAGAAATGCTGTGCCTGAGCAAATCCTAAGGCCTCCTTTCGAAAATCCAACTGGGGATGCTGCGGACAAAATGAGATCTGCGGCATATCGGTGAAGTGAATCTAAACTAATGGAATTTTCACTCATATCTTAATTGGGAGATGTACTTAATGTAGTAAAATAAGGATTTTCCCACATCATTTTATTCCAAGGAGATAGCTAAATATATTAATTCTTATTATTTAAAGCCGTTTTATTCAGAAATATTGCAAAATGTTGAAGCAGATTTGATCAGTGACGGTCTTGTGACTATCAAAGACGAAAACATGATATCCTTATTATTCTGAAGATGCTGAACACCTAGCACTATTATTAGAAGACCCCCGGCAGTTGTGGCACTGATGAGTGAGTGCTGTGGGGGTCTTCGCTGTGGACCTGCCTGAGACGCACTGCATCCGGGCAGATCGGCAGGTCAATTGCCTTTGTCACGTGCGTCGTCGTCGGCGGACGATCTACATTTGCGACCCCGTCTACGGTCGTCCGCTTTGCTACAACCACCAATACCTCGTTTCCTGCTTTTCTTTTTCCGCTGGACCACTCTCATTCAAGTGCCGTTTGATAATAGCCATGGTAGAAAACGACCACTTGTTTGTCGATTTTTCAGAGCGAAGCAACAGATCAGCTCTGGCCAGTCACGGCTCATCTGTGTCGACACTGATACACGCTTAGAGTACGTGTTAGTTTCATGATTTAGATGCAATCGTTCGCATAGGAGAGTAGGATGAGTAGACGAGCACTGAGATTTAAATCTGTCAAAGAACAACCAACAACAAAGACCCGCTTCTCACAAGTCATTTAAAATGCTTTCATCTACTTCTTTGTGTCTTAGACTCATTGTCTTTGTGCACTATGAAACTCTCCCATACATATCTATTTGCAAGTAATCTATTAAGTCTGACCTAAATTATATTGCCACTCAATTTAAATGTAATTTCTTTCATATAATCCCATTCATTCTTGAGCATAGACAGTCGACTAACTCGTAGACTTCTCACGGAACGTCGAAGTATGTTTTCAAGATACGATTACTTTTTATTTGCTGTCTGTTCCTTTTTGATGACAGGATATGATGTGAAATATAACCACAATGACCGAATGACCCGCATGGTGTGGTGGTGAACATGTTAGCCATCGGAAAGGGTAATAGTGTGTTCGATCTCCGCTGCAGACATTTGGGCTTCGGAGTTTTGCAAATTTCTCATCATCATTATGGTTCTGTTTTCAAGCTTCCTTCAACCTATTTGCCTAAGTGCGTTTTATAATTAAAGATATGAAAATTGAAGGGATACGTTTGAGTCTTGCAAAATTCCGCATTCAGGGAGATTCGTTTACTCGTTTATGATTTCATCGACAATTTTTTCCAATACGGACAGTGATTTTCAGCAAGGTCAGATTAGGCCGCTAACGGCGAGGCGTTGTTATATTCAATGTTTTCTCTTCATATTACATAGAAGGAGGGCTACGATAACACCACAGACCGTTGTGCAGATATTTTTGAACATTTTCTCTGTGCAGCCAAATCATTACATTAGTAGAAAATTCCGAAAGAACAGAATATTCCAAAAATGTAAATCAAGTGGAGTCATAGCTCAAAATCCCTTCATATCCTTCTTGAAACTGCAGAGCTATCAGACGAATTTGAAAGCTGTCACTTCCACCGCACCACCTCTTTCGAGTCCACATGGGTGAAGTAAAAACTCGTCTCTCATGAAAGCGATCGCCATCACAACTTGCTATGTGAGTTCCCATGAAAGACACCAGTTCTTAATTCTACACCGGCTGCCCTTCAGACTGCCGTTGTTTTGACCAGATATCCTTGAAAAGTGGTTGCCAGTAGTTAACGAAATCGTCGAAGTAACTACATATAACTAGGTAAGCCGTACCGGTGACATTCAACCATAGTCTCATTCGTTCCGCCGGTCGAATACATTAAAGAGTAATTGATACATTTTTGAAGAACCAGAGATGGCTGGAAGGCAAACGCTTGCAATTGGAAATTTTGCAAAATTCCAGAAAGCCCAAGCTTCACTATTGTGGGTTGAGGTTGGTTAAAAAATTTCTACTGCTAAATTTGTGTTAATTATAATTTCAAATGAGGCTACGAAAAATGAGAGGTTATTAGTGAAATATAATCAAAAGGGCACGTAATCGGCTACCGTAGGGCGAATGCGGAGTGCCATCTTCGATGTCTAAGGCTGAGGCCTCCTCCGTCGATGCCGCGACGGAGGCCCGCCCCGCAGCAACGCCGTCGCCTTGATTTCGCCATGTGTGATAATTGAAACCACAAATTTCGCGCTTGTTCGACTGGTTCTCGCGCTGCATGGCCCCACGAAAAACGAGGTCATGCCCGTCGTCCTCCTTACCACCTCATTACAGTACCTGCTGTGTACGTGTTTGTCTGTCCGTCCACAACGCCCGTACTGTTCGGTGGTGGCACGCGAGTCCAGTCGGAGAGCGCTGTCGCTCGCGATCGACGAACAAGGTCGCCTAGTGATGATAAGCATCATGAAATTGACACCAAAACTTTATCGTTTTCACCTCGGCCGGTTCTTATCCAGTGCGGCGCCATATTCGCGCCATCGCGACTTTTAGTAGTGTTTTTCACGACCGAGAAGCCCTTTGCTAAGCTGGACCAATGTGCGTTTGTCAGCTCGCCAGCCACCAGAGAGTGCCGATTCATATTGGAATGACTTCATAAACTAAACAATTATCGGACAAACTCCTTCCAATTAAAAGAAAAGAGCACAACATGTCGTAATGCCCATGTAATTTTCCTCATAGTTTCTCTATGTCATTCTTCTGCCATATAGACTATTACAAAACTCAACCCTTCTGAGTAATGGACTAGAAGAATTTTGTTAGGAAGAGATATTTTCCATCATCTTATTTAATGATACTTGATATGTTATTTAACATCTTTGACACTACTTGTTCTTCCTTAGTTCGATGATATCATCTTCTGGTAATCTCCATCATTTTCGCATTCGATAGCGCATTCACTGCCCAAAATTTTTTCGCAAAATTTATTGTTCTTCCTTTGGTCTTAATGACTTTTGAGAGAGATTAAGAGGATAGGTTTTGCGCACGATGTTCAACATGCATTATCTTTGCTTTTCATCATGTGTTGCCATAGGGATTACTGTAGGATTTCTACCAGGTGAGTGATGTAAAATTCATCTTGGTAATCACACTTAATGCGAAGTTTTTGTAGTTTTCAAGAAATCAAGAAAGGCAGACACAAGCCGAACCCTTTTTTAGCTTTGGGAATGTGAACCCTTCTGGTGCAGTTCATGTACTCGTCATCCACCATTCCACTGACGTTCTCTCTAATACTGTCGTTGTCTCCCCTATCATTTTAGACAAAGGAGGCACATGGCTCGCGAAGGCATTCCGTCCATAATCCATTACTGTCCATTGTGCGCATGCTCATAACTCTGCAATTTTGCGTGTCGGTTCCATTTGTGGCCGACCAGCCATCCGCGTGCAATGGTGCACACAGAATGTCCTCCCTCTCCCATCTCATACAACCTCGGCCAGCAACAGATGCCCCTCATTTATGATCGGAGGGGCGAGCAGCTGGCTACCACCACCACCACCACCACCACCACACCACCACCACCACCACTACCACCACCACCACCATCGTCACCGTCACCACCTCAGTCATTACCTCTCCCACCACCGACGACGACCGTGTGATTTTCGAATTCGTTCTGGCGTGCACGCCAACCCGACAGGTTGTTTAGAAAATGGTAAAACTGTGTCGATGCCCCGAAGGTGAACTTACCTGAGCGTATTCCTCAGTGCGAATCAAGCACACAATTATACATTTCGTACAGTGACAGCGACCGATAAGAATCTTGTCACTTCACTGTGGACGCTGACTATTTCGATTTCAATCTCACTTGGCATCCATAGTATACTCGAGCTTGCTCTTTAGGAAGTTCAAATACATGATGACATGTGCTGGGTAAAATTACCTCAATCTCTATGCTCTAAATTGGTGAAGTAAACGCTTCAGTTTATGAAAACGTTAACAGTTGCATGGAAAAGGGGAGGACCTAAGACCTTCACTAAAATTTTTGCAAGAGTTATTTCGATTTCTTTCGCAAGTATTGGAAACATCGATCATTCAAAATTATGATAGCAATAGTGCTCATTCGATTCTATCCTTTATTTTTTGTGACAGAAACTGATGCAAAACTATTTCCCTTGTATAGTTATCATACTTTGCAGGACTGGATGAATTGGTTTTTTTTATGTCTAACGAGAAAGTGCAATAATCAAAAAACACGTTCGTAAGTTGTCTCACGGAGACGGCTTCTTTATCGGACTCTTTCTCTTCTGATTGTATGAAGATTAGCATAATAACCTAGAAGGATAAGGTCGTTGTTCTCTGTTGTCAGGAGTGAACAAAGGCGCAAGATCTTAGCACAACGGCCGTGAGCATTTCCATTGGCCCCCAAACACATCAAACAAACTGGCGACGACGAACTGTGAGCGCAAACATAAGCTGTCGCAGGAGAGTCGGGCGTCGATCCGAACGAGCCACTCTTCCGATTTGCACGTCGTTCTTCTCTGGAGCACCAACAACAGCTGGCTACGGGTCGATCTACATCGACAGATTCGAATTCCTTCCGTCTTGCTCTTCACTACCAAACTCCTCGGTAAGAATTTTTCATTAGCAGGTCATGAAGAACTGTTTAACAAGTCCTGTTTTACTTACAACTTTGTGAATTTCGAAATAATGGTTATGGCTATTGCTGCATGCAGTTGTTGGCTGCTTTGGAATAACTTGCGATAACTTGTTTTTCTATTGAAATGTTTGCTATGCGCAAGATTTCTGTACTTCATCGATATTTACTTTTGAAATAGTGCCGACCCCTCTCGAATGTCTTCTGTGTATACGAACGGACAATTGTGAATAACGTACTCTACGAGAGAAGATGTTTCGTTCTTGATTGAGAAACTGCTCTTACATGGTCTCTTCCCCAGCATATTTTTAAGCTCGCTTTCCCTAAGTCATCCACTATAACTGGATAAATAATTAATGATTGTTTTGAGGTTCTCAGAGCGCTGGCTGTGAGCATGATCTATTGACACAAGTAATTCTGCCGGACGAACTGGGTCGGTCGGCTTAACGCCACGAACGTCACTCACTTAGACGAACGAAAGAGACATTGCATACTGTATCCGACTGCTCCACTCAGCAACAATAATGCTTCCGCATCTGGAATTTTTATCGAGGATTTTGTAGATTGACACAGTGAGGCAAGAGAGAGTATGCCAGCCAGCCAGCAATAGAGAAGTTTCGTTGTGTCGACGCATCGCTGAAGGAATGGCAAGCGTGTGATATCACGACGATGGGGACATCACTTCGAGTTAAAAGTTTTCATTATTAGTCTAAAAGCCGTGTATTCAACACTTGACCATGTCGCTATAAAATTTGTTCGATAAACAGTCCTGTAGGATTGAGGACTTTGGTTAACCTTTCAAATAGCAGACAAGTGGATTCATGCTGTCTGAAACTGATTGATGTCTTAGTATGAATTTATACAGCACCACTTTAGAAATTCGTGATGCTCAAAGGGTACGAATCGCACCCTCGTCAAGAATCCTTTCCGTTTTATTCATTTGTTTCAGCTACGTCAACTATTGCTGAGCATCCGACACACAATAACAGTCGTGGTTCGGTTTTAATACTGCAGAACCAAGTTTTCTGTTTCACTTTTCTTTAAATCGCTTCTAACTTGAACCTCGGTTATATTTGCAAGTGAAACCATGAAGAATCCTAGAGAAAGAATCATCTTACGTCCTAATGTGAACTTGCTGACTCATAAATGCAGCATTAGGGGACAACGATATTGAGTTCTAACGGCATTGTGTATTCGCATCTCTGTCTTTATTCACTGACATAAAAACCCATTACTCTTGTAGAGGAGAAGATAGTTAGACTGGCGGCTGATCTGCATTCAGATGTTGCTATATTCATATCCAAGAAACTGTCTATTCAACTCTGAAATAACTAGATCTCATTTCGGTGCTCCCTTATTTCCAAAACAGGGCTCCAAAGAATTGTAGCTGAAGTCAGTAAGAACATTATTATAATGAAATTTAAAATATTCTATAGTTAAGTAAAAGGGGTGCGTATAGAGTGATTAGTAGTGCCATGTAATACGCACTTAATCCTTGGTTCGATCTCGTCCCCAGGGCTCATGAAGCTTCCCATCCCTCCAGGCTGGCAGATTGCCACCTGACTTGTCCAGAAGGACAGCAGTGACGACTTAATACATTAGTAGGTTATAGACAACCCTGGGATATCAATTATTCAAATTACCCCCTTTCAGACAGTATGGTGAATTCAATTACATAACGTCGACGTTTATGAATATCCAGCACTTCGGTTTCGTTAATTGTTTCAACAGTTTGGATGACGATGCGAAGAAAGAAATACGCCCGAGATGGCTACTCGTTATTCATTCACACATTCGTCAACATTGACCTCCTCCGCTGCTTCATATTGACATATGACGAATCGATATCGATCCATTTCTGGAGGAACACGGAGAACTTCTTTGTGAAGACATTGCCGAATTCAGTTGGGTACGATGGCAATTGTCGCAAATCGTTCTATTATGCCTCTGATGTCCCTAGGGTATCACCTAGTACTTGTCTCCCGCGAAAAGTGCCCTCGTTGATGTGATATTATAGTTGGGAAGACTAACGTGAGATATATGCGTTGTCATCCGTCGTCCATTATTATAGGAACTTATAGCCCATTCCGAGAAGTGCAAAATATTCATTTCACCTTATTATGCATCTACTGTTTTTTTGCCAGCTGTTGCATAATATAATAAGCAGAAGGAAACTCGTTAATGAAAACCATAACGTCGGCAGTGGAAGCGGGCAGAAGTGACGGTGACGACGGGACAGCAGATGAAGCTGATAATGTCGGTTTTTGATAAAGAAAGGTCGTAAAATGGCTTGAAGAGTGTGTGATAACGATTTGTCAGAGCAGACTTGCCGGCGACTCACAACGACTGCTTCCCGCCGGCAAAATTGACGATGGTGACGGTGAACTGTGCGAGCACTCCTGGACTCCGTTCTGGCTGGTTGTGTTCATCTCTTTCCTTACAGAGTTTATAGCTAATAGCGGCATAAATCAATTGTTGTATTAGGTAATGTTAAAGTAAAAGGCAAGAGAGGGTGACGTATTTAGCCCGAAAGTTTAGAATTGAGAAAAAATGAAAGCTATCTCCTCCATTCTGTTTCTCTTATTTTTTTTTTCTCTGTTTATCTGTATTTGTGAATATACTTCTTTTGTAGTGATTACAAGCGAGTAAGCCATCTGAAAATGGAGGGCTGATCTCACACATCATTGTTTTAAGGACTTGTTTAATGCAGGAACGCTTACCATTTAAAATGTTATAATAGGTAGGATGTCGTCACTTTTATAGAGTGGCTTTCGTTTTTTCGGTGGCCAAGTGTAGATTGGGAGTTGTAGTAGGCTGCTTGGGCTGGCTGTACTCAATGAATGAAAGCTGTCGTGCTTTCGGTGAATAGCTGAAATTCAATCCTGCACAGTGCGCAAACTGACTGGTCGTCGGTCGTTCACTGTTCGTTCGCTCCACTAATACGTGATTTTTCTTCAATACAACTCTGCTGTAAGAAACAAAATGAGAACTCAGACAATGTGGAGTATGAGGTCAAGGTTTTACTTCCTTGAAAAATTAAAATCGTCAGGATTTACGATTCAAATTTGAATCAGAGCTGACTTTTCGTAGCTGTTCTGTTCGGAAGTATTCACTTTTTGTGTGAATTAAGTAGGAGCTGCGTTATATTGGTGGTAAGGGAATCGAAATTTTCATCTACACTCCGTCATAGTAGATAGTGTTACACCGTGAGAGTGGCGTTCCTGCCTCTTTGTGTTTGGGATAACTAGTCGACCATATGTCGAGCAGATGGATACCATTCACTAGTGTTATCGTTTCATAACTTCTTTTTATTGTTTAGCGAGCGCATAAATTCATATCTGGGGCTTCAGCCGCACTATTCGGCACGATCCAGCGCCCACCGCTCTCAAGCACGGGCCAACTGCCGGCGTAGGTGGGGCCCCGGACCGCCCCATATGGACAATGGCTCACACGCGCTCCGCCCCCACTCGCTGACCAGTGTAGTCCATCTGGTCCTCCCGCACGCGTCGTGCATCACCACATTAACTTTAGTGCCTCAATAAATTTTCCATAGTTGAAGCCTCTTCGAAGACGTCTATTATCGTTTTTTTCCTGCTCTTATTGTTGTTTCGATTTTACTGGCGTCTATTTTTGTGCAATTTTTAAAATTCTCTTTAATGAGAATAAGAAAGCTAAAAGGGTTAAGGCGTGATCTCTACAGTAGAGCCTAATTGAAAATCCGGTAGAAATCGTGGAAATCGACTTTCTGGAAGCGTAGCTGTTCTTGGGGAACCACACCTGTCTCCACATTCGTTTCAATATCAGGTTTCACTTCAGTGGAAATGACGATCGTGTCGTCGCTACGTACACATTTGAATAGCTGAGTCTGGTTTGCCTAGATAAAATCGTTTTTTCGTGCTGACGAAGCGAATACTCACTGTTGCTAATCACCATCCTTCCATTTCGCCGGTTTCATTCGATGTTTTTCTCATCTCAACTGTATCCCTGCTCTGTCAGTTCTTGGTAGCAGTTAGTTTCCTATTAGCGCGCCTTTTTCCAACTACAACAAATCAACTAAACGGCATCAACACATCGATTTTATTGTTGTAACCCTGTCGCTGTACTCGCTAGTACAAAGTGGATTTTCCACTTATGACCGATGAAGGTGGATTTCTGCATAGAAAATTGTCCACGTACCGTCCTCACTCAATACTAGTAGTGCCCCGTGCATAGCGAATGCCCCGGCCCCCAGCCAGTTCAGTTGGGGCGACGCCGTGCTCTGCGCGTTCGTTGCCATTAGCGACTCCCCTTTCAGGCTAAATAAATAGGCGTCACTTCCCGTGTTTGCTTCATTTGTATGAACCGTACAGCGATGACCTCTGTTTGTGTTCAACAATGACTACTAAGAACTCTTCCCCTCAATGGGTCAAACTACATCGTTTTTAAGATCTTCTATGTCGAAATTAATTCATAGGCGAGCATTGTTCTATCAGCAGTGTGAGAGCAGTGTTTGAAGAATAGAGGGATGGAAAATACGGCAGTAAAGTCCGGTCAATCAGATCTGCCCTCGTGCGACTTGAGGTGTGCTCCTCCGTAAGTTGTGCAAATGTTGGCGCGAATCAACGAAGCGTTCCGATCGATACTCATCTACGGCGCTGAGTTCGCTCGTGGTTCTATGCGTCAATTAGAATGGAGGAGTTAGGAAACCGTTTTATTTTCTGGACATCATGGATAATAAAACTGGTAAGCTAAAGACCAGCTGATGGAATTGTGTGATCGTCGATGATGTGCCGAACGTATCGTGGTGGTTTCGATTTGAATGTGACGACTGGCGAATACACACATCTTCGCATAGCTGAGCGCGCGCTGTTGACTGCGAAATGGCATGACACCAGTTGGCACGGCTCCTCTCTGCTGCTGGTCTGCTAGATGTCAACAGAATAAGGCGAATCAGAGGCGAAATGCGATAGCACTCGTCGGCATCGGCAGTGGAACGCATTGGCTCTCGCCCTAGCCAGCGCCGCTAGTCGCGTTCAGGTGGCGATGCTCTATGGAAGAAGACAGGACCGTATCCACATCAGTTTGCAGTCATGTCGTGAAATGCTGGCGCGGTAGGCGTTGTGTACAGAAGGGACCCTGTGACTGACCCTTCTCGCTGTTGTAGACCATCTGTCTCATCTCGTCCAGGTGTTTTGTGTGGTGCTTGACGATGAACGAGCGATATCTCCTATCGTTGCCAGATGGTTCCCATTATTGGACAGCAACCGCAGACGTTGTCGAACAGAGTAGAGCACGTTTGTCAAATCTGACGTCTGCTGAAGTTGATACTACGAACACAAACGCTTCACGTTGTTTCTGTTAGTGTTTCGTTCTGAAACTTCAGCTTTTACAAAGGTTTTCCCTTGATGTGGCAGTGGTTTTTGATCAACTGTAGCGTTTTTTCACCTCCTTCGTTCTAAGTATTCAGCAATATTTGAATACTCCTATTTGTTTGCTTCTTCTTTCTGTCGCTCTTAGCGATCTGGGTGGATCCTAGACCTAGAGTACGGACTAATGAACCGTTGCCGTCCGCGGTCGTCGCAGTTACCCACAGCACCACGTCGGCGCGAAACCGTACCCATCGCCTGACTCTGCGAATTGCATTACTGCCTTGACACCGCTTTTGTGGTGCGTATGTGGACATGTTCAATTATCGTCCCGTCACTCGACGCGGAACAGGGTTTCGTCGGCCCGGCGGTAGCAATCTGTCATCCCTCGGCCGCGGTTCGTTCGTCGTTCGCGCTCACCCCTGCTCTGCCGTGCTGTCATTCCAGTCGGATTGCCCTATCGGCCGACCGAAGCTTCTGCTTTGCTTCTGATTCATCCATCAGATAACATCTGACAGTCGAAAGTGTTTCGAAATCCGCGCCGTCTCTCCTCTCCGTCCCTCGCGTTTCCCATTTTCTCGTTCTCTCTCGTTGCAGATAACTCGCGGCCCGTACTGCCTCGCAGGGACCGACGACGATTCACCACCTTCTGGCAATTCTCAAGCAATGGCTGGTCTACTACAGTATTCTTCGACTACAAGTCGAGGCAGTGAAGAGGGCTTCCACTCTGGCTCCGACGACGTTGCAATCGACAACCTAGCCTACCAGCTCTATTCACAGTTTCGATTTGACGAAAGCCGTAAGTGCTTTTTTATTATGAGCGATGATTTGAAGTTGTATATATAATAATAACACTGAGTTGCTCGCTTTCAACCAGTTAGCGGGTCATATGAGATAAAACTGAAATATTTCGACGTAACACTTTCAACGAACGATAGGAAATTTGTAGTTGTAATGCTATGTTGGGCCTGCTACTCTACACTACTGTAGCCCAATCGAACGGTTTCGTCACCATTAGACTCAGCTTTCTTAAATGCACCCGTTGTAGGTGGTGTTGATGACGTGTCGTATGTGTGCTGTCTGAGCAGTGTCTGAGTGACCAGCGCTGGTTGAGAGGGACGGACGCTGCAGCACGGGAGAGAGGTGGTGCGGGCACAAGCCAAAGAGCAACCCCAGGCGCCCACGCGTCTTCGAGTGGGAAGTGCCTATTGGCACCTCATCACTCATCATCGAGGAGATGGCTCGCACGGAGCTATTCAACATGTATTGGAGAAGTCCAGCGAGAATAATGGTAGTTGTTCGAGTGTTCAAGCCGGTCCGTGTGGTGCCGCCGCTGTTCAGGGGCTAGTAGGCGGATCGTACAACCGCTAACGAAAACTGGTATCGTCGCTGGCGGTCGCGCATCGCTTCAACTTGAGCGTTTCATGCTCAGATCAATGCTGATGTCTCACCGTTGATTTATTATGTCTTCCTCTCAACTTTTTTCGATAAGTATGTAGATTCAGAAGATAAATGAATAGCTTTTTGGAATTGCCGTCACGAGTTTTTATGTCCATTAACTATCTTTCTATTGGATTCCTGTATTTTGATAGCAAGTACACTGATTTTCGAACGAGGTTTGCACGTTTCTGTTGTGTGGTCGTGACGCAAAGCAGGCGAGCGAATCGACTCGAATTCGAGGACGTACGATCATGGTCGCCATCTATCCATATTCGGGCCGCCCGAGTTCCGCAAAGTATTGTGCGTGATGACTGGTATGGCAATTAGCCTGCGCAGTAGCCATCGCCGTCTGCTTTGCAAAACTTCACCACTCTCTAAATGTGGTCGTGGATCTCTGTCACGCTTTCAATATGCGTCATTTCAGAATTCGAACGACACAAGTGTGCTTCGGATAGCGGCACGTCTAGTGGGGAACTCGAGCACATGCTTGGGTGAGTTTTCTCCTTCATTTCAGGCATAGTAGGCCAGTTCAGTAAGTTTTTTATGTGACAGATCAATGTGAGCTTACAATCAGATCATATTGTTTCTTGCATGCCATGCAATGAAGTTACGAGTTCTTTCAAATTATCGAAATCGGTCTGTGGTGGGGAAAACGTACTTGCACGACGTAGGATCAATTAGTAGCAGAAGTTAACTTGCGCTTTACTTCTTCTCGTTTAATTGCATCAAGTCTCAAAATTTTATACCTTTCCTTCCTCATTAGTCCTGCTTGAAGAGGATTTGAAAAGGGAGGAGGAATGCCGATGACCTTGAGCGACGACGTAAACCTCTTTTTGTGTTCAAGTCAATGATCATCTTTGCTCTATCTCTCACTCTACAACATCAAGTGTTGAGTAGTTTACCATTCTTAGTACTTTGTAGTATCTTTTATTTGCAGAAAGGAAGTAGTAATAGAAAATTTCACCTGTAAAGGGACAAAAACTCTCTACTCTTATTTTGAAAGGGTTATTTTTTTCGAGGATATCAGCAAGATAAGGTTAGTAGACAGTATCATTTATGTGGTTGTTTTTGTTATTTGAGTTCGGTTTTAAGCTTTATCCCTACGCCAAGTGTGCACTCTCTCAGGGTCTGATGATGGTCAAATTTGTAGTATTTTAGTTAATTCCGTCATATTTCATATTTTTTGAATTGTGTGCAGTCAGTGACTGTTCAGCACGTCCTGCTCGAGCTTACACTACGAGAAATTTCTTGTCCACACACGATTTAGGAGTTTGTTGCTGTTCATCCGAATTCCCTCCAGACTTTCGGTGCTCCTTCCAGTTGCTGTAAATTCAGTGTCAATTTAAGTCAACTGTTGAGACCAGTTTGCTCTAGTCGTTATTGGCAAAACTCAGTGTAAAGGTTTTTTTGCTGCACGTCTTTATAGTCGTATTTGGGGGATAGGGATTATCGATGGATAAATGTTCTTGGGTTATCCAGACATCTGGGAACCGCAGCTTTGCTGATAGCTATTATTTTGCGATTCTAATTATGTCCAGAACAACTTCTACCGATACTTACAATCATGCTAGTTTGCTTTGTTTATTACATCCATCTACTAGGACAAGGAAATATAAGTGCTACTGGATATGGTCGTTGGAAAACATTTCGACCTTGAAATCCGTAAATCTAGTTGGCGAGTTGGCGTAACGTTTAGGTTGTATTTTTTTGGCAGCTATTATTCTCTAATTAACTTACGCTCGGCTGCAAACGCAATAGTTAACTCCGAGTTAAAACCTTGTACTATAATGATAACTGCTCTTCGCCCAAACTACTTTTAAGGAAACGTTTAGCCTACTAACAAGTGAGAAGGTAGTTTTGCAATTGTATTTGCATGTATAGTAACCTGAGAGGTCTCTAGACTAGACATTTTTATACGATGCATTCGATTAGCTCTATCTTAGATTGACAAAAAAAATCCGGACGGTTTAGAAAGCCGTCGGCGTATTGCACTTTTTGTGGAATCTCTGCAATCACGACTCTCGACACAGCATCAGCAGCTTCTTTGCTATTCAGCTAGCGAAGAAGCGCCTATCTAATTCGTCCGCCGGCTCGTTTGGCGCGTGTTCCCGTGGGGCCCTTGGGCTAGTGAGATTTATACTCTTCGCAGGCGCAGCAGATCAACGTGTCGAACCGAATCTGCTCTGCGTTTACTGCGCCTTGCCCATCTGGACACGTCGTAACGGGGTGTTCGTACCAAGTATTTCTCCAGATAGCGACCTATCGTTATGCAATACCAAGTGCGGAGTGACCGTTGCTTTGACCTGGCCACTGTGGTGATCTGCGATTGTGCTCGTAGTCGATTTTCCGTGTGTGTGTAGTGTCCACCGACAGTTGGCGGCGATACGTGGACCGACTGCAGTCTGACTTTTTCGTGCGTTGCTTGCCTCTGTTCGGTTCTCTGTCGAGAACTGTTCGAAGTCCTCCACGGCATCTCCTGGGGACCTCTTTGGTGCGTTATGTCCGTGCTTCGCGACTCTCCACCGAACGTGTGTTATTTTAGCGCTTTCTAACGAGTTTGAAGAGCGGATGGCGAGTCAAGTAAGGCGGTCTGCTATCGATTGCCAGACGCTTCGCGTCTGCGCTGTTTGTGCTGATCTCGCTGACAATGTTCAAGTCTCTCACGTTCATCTCCACCACTTTTGACCATCTACTGGGTCCCTACTATTTGAATGAGCCGCGCGAGCGAGTTTCGTGCTCATTTGTCGCGTTAATTTAATCTCTCATTAGGCGTCCACGGCACCAACTAGCAATCTTTGGCTGTCGTTGGGACGCTTATTTAGATCCTTTGCTATGCTTACAATTAATCAGCGTTGTGTATTTATATCTGCCCTTTATCCTGTGTTTATTTGTTTAATGTGTTTCGAAATGGTATTCCATATTTCCAGGATGAAAGAAGAGTCTATCGGATGCCAGAGTCAACTGCCTGGAGCATGGTTCTACGAGATGGGCGATGATGCTTCAGCGTCACCTACCTACGACCAAGAAGAAATGGCCGCATTTCGAGGAATTATCGGCTCCAGAAACTGTTCGGAAAGTGTCGAGGTGCCCAGCAGCGAACACGTAGCCGAAATCGTAGGCAGACAAGGTTTGTTTTCTTTGCGTTCTTATCTCGTTTACAACCATTTTTTTCAAGTAAATTCACCCGTTCTTTTTTCGATATCAATGCATTTTTGGGTTTTAAATCGATATTTTTACCGAGCAGTGATGATATGGCGTTCAAACTAGCACTGCCAGTTTCGCGGGCAATTTCAAAGCATGTTTGTCGTTTGTTTATCGCTTGGTGAACGGGGAACGAGGTCGGCGGCACTGAGATTGACGGAGCAGGAGAAACTTTTGATCATTATGTAGCGATGCTTGGAAATCAGTGATGTTCCCGATGCGGAGGCGAATACTGCGCCAGAAATACTTCCGCGTTTTGCATGACCTTCGTTCGTATTTCTTGTTCTTCAGTAGATTCTGAGCTACGAGTGTTCGGTTGCTCGGGACCTCTTCGCAGTTGGTGAAAAATGGTGAGATGAAAAAATGATCTTTTATATGAATACGGTAGTTGTTGGACGGTGTTGTGAGTGGCAATTACCTCGATTCGCTGCGTTGACGAGCTTTGGCCGTCCGCAAGTTGCTCTCCGTCTCTGCCCGCCGTGCTGTTTCGACTGCGTTTCTCCGCGCTCTTCATCACAGTTCACTTTTTCTCCACCGACTCTGTCCATTTTCCACAACACTCATATCAGAATAGCATTCGTAGCTTAAGATCTGATAGCTCGACTAGAGGAGACTTGAGGATCCCATGAATCTGGGCTTAATTTGTGTTGAAATTCATTGGAAATCAAGTGTGTTTGATGCTGAAGGTATACGGAGAGCATAATCAGTTCACATTTGACACTAATTAGAATGCGAAGAAGAGAGTATCGTTATGCACATAATACGATGTGTTAAACACCAGGACACACATAGTCTGAGCCTGGGTATTATTGCCAGGATCGACTTTCTATTAACCTCGACATTGGAATATGAATGTGTCGTTTTCTTGTTCAGCAATCGCGAGGTTTTTAAACAGTATACATTTACTTCCATAAAAAATTCACAATACAATACAACACTAGCTGACGTTTCGGCAGTATCGCCTTCTTCAGAGCCGCTTTTTTCGTGACTTCCAAAGAGGGTATCATCGTTAGTGACTGCTCATACGAGCTAGTGAGTTGGAGTGACAAGTGTACAAATGGTGGACATCGGTTCAAATGCAGAGAAGTCCTGCTTAAGTTTCAAGAACTCTACATGCATCCAAAATTTACTGAGTACTTAGCGGTTGAGTTCGCTAGGGGTTTCACCGTATGGAAGGAACATCGGTAGCATGTTAGATCGTTTATTCAGGTGGTGAATAAGGAGGTTGGAGTGAGCACAAAGTTTGTGTATGACATTTCGAGAGGGCTTCTTGTTTATAAGACGCGATTGGCGTGCGAATGTCTTGAATGACATTAGGAATAAATATTTACGCAGATAGACGGCGAGAAATACTACATATAGATGAGGGCGAAGAGGCACATGGTATTACGCTCTGAACGACCACTACCAGACCAGGCGTTCGACATATTGATTGCGTATGGTGGTGATGATGGTGTCTTGGGATTTCTTCACCATAGCATCCTGCTATAGACGTTCCAAAAGTGAGATGATGATAAATACATGTTGCACATTGGACCAGCCATTCGTTCGAGAAGATGTCAGGAATATTTGCTAGCGATAATAACCTCTATAATTTTAACCTTTTATTTGCTGCCTACTACAGTTTTTCACAGCAGGGTATGATGTGAAATACAACCACAAACGATGCTAAGATATTCGAAAAACTTGGTCTCTTGGCCAGATCGAACCACGATTGCTCTTTCGTGGGAGTAGGAAAGGGTAATTGTGGTTCGATCCGGCCAACGTTTCAAGTTTTGCGAATATATTTCTAAATGATTTCATTACTGGGCTCACTTTTACAATCGTTGGACATTGGTTTAAATGTTGAAGCTTCTGTAAACCATACAGAAGGAATTAATAATAACGACTCCTTCCTAGAAGCGATAGGAAATATGTTGATTTCTTTTCTTTCATTCTCCAGGTTATATTTTGTAGGATGCAAGATCAAAGCGCTTCGGGCAAAAACTAACACCTACATCAAAACTCCAATCAGAGGTGAAGATCCTGTATTCGTGGTCACTGGTAAAGCTGAGGATGTGCTCGAGGCGAAAAGGGAAATCGAATGTGCAGCAGAGCATTTCACACAGATTCGAGCCAGCCGACGCCATTCGCACGGTGCGATGCAATAAACATTTACGACATCATGGTATTTCTTCTCTTCAAATAGTTCTACTGACTGAATAGTAATTTAAAGGAGGAGCGCCTGCGCCAGGACATGTCACTCTGTATGTACGTGTTCCGCTTCGGGTGGTTGGACTTGTCGTTGGGCCAAAAGGTGCCACAATCAAGAGGATTCAGCAAGATACCCACACGTACATCATTACACCGAGTCGTGAAAGAGAGCCTATATTTGAGGTACGCTTGTAATGTGTTCTATATTCATTGTAATAATGACTGGAATGTCTTATAACATTTCTCAGGATCGACTTTCTATTAACCTCCTCACTAGATTATAAATGCGTTGTTTCTTGTCCAGCAATCGCGAAGTTGTTACACAGAATACTTTTACTTCCATACGAAATCACAATACGGCGGTAGCTGACGTTTGGCAGTATCGCCTTCTTCAGAGCCATGTTTTTACGTGACTTCCACTGAGGAGGAACAGCTGATTATAGTCGCATATGGTTGATGACTCAGTAAGGTTGAGTCAGCTGCTATTGTATTGTGTGTTTTTGCATGGAAGTAAATGTATTCTGTATACAAACCTCGCTATTGCTGAACAAAAAGATGACCCATTTGAAATGATGTAGTATGTTGTTCAGTGCTAGTTTTTCTACCGCATCATTGTCATATAGAGTGGTTGTTAGTTTTCCTACCGTATTTTAGTAATTAAAGAACTTTAGGTAACCGGATTACCACAAAATGTTGAAGCAGCACGTAAGGAAATTGAACAGCACATCTACCAACGCACAGGAAACATGCCAATGACCGACCCTGACGCGTCCATCACTCAGTACTCAAATCTTCAGGTAATATCTTGGCGTGAGTTATAGTCCAGAGAAATCTTATGCATTACTCTACTCGAAATCTTTGACGGAACTACCGGTTTATCTTTCCTAGCTTTTAGAGCAATCTGTCATTGGCTGCATCCGCTTCTGCTGCTGCACGTTCGGCATATGGCAGCTTGGCTCAACCTATGATTCGTCGTGCACCAGGTAACGAGAACTACCCAGAGTATGCTCGACCACTGGATAGAAATGCGTACAATGGATTGGTGTGTTTTTTCTGGTTTTTCTTTTGCGTTAGCATATTGTTTGTTACGCAGTTGCTTCAGTTGCGCGGATATCCGCAGATTACGAAACAGTCGTCATACTCCGCTGGGGGCTCACCGCCTGCCGTCTCACCATCATTCTTAGGGTCTTCCTCATCTAGCACTACGTCAAATGCGTTCCAGCCTTGGTCGAACAATTTTTACACTGGGCTCGGACTTAGTGAGACTTCTGGTGAGCTAATCTTATTCGAATCTCAAACTTCGTTAAGAAATCAGTTGGCATATGTTGTGTCACAGCTATGATCGGGTAGCCAGTTACCTAAACTGATTGTAGATCTGTTCTCCAATCGATTGTCAGTGTTGTCCGGAGCTTCGTTGTGGTCATCTGGCTTCGGTTCAATGTCGTGCAGTCAACAGGTTCCTTCAAATCAACGAGACGAGGGTCTCGGCGACTCATCTAATAAGTAAGATTTGTCTTAAGTTCTATGTCTACTATTTCTATGGTTGCTTCATTAACGTTTCTGTTTTCTACTATTCATTTTAATGAATGTTTCTTTTCCTCTTATGATCCGTATTTAGTATTTCTTCGACTGCTTATAACCTTATGTCGTCGATTTGGGCAGATATTGACGCACCCCGTGAGCCCGAAGCAAAAGGTGTGGCAATGTTGACGGTCTAGTGCACTGACGGAGTCTCTTCTCATCAGAGATCGGTAGGCTACGGTGTTGTAATGCTGTCGTTGTGAATGCTTATGTACTTGTTCACTCCCTACTTTTGTGTTCGTTTCCACTTTTTACATCACGAGTACGTACAGGGTCCAAGTAGTATTGTTACCTCCCTAATATGTTTACGTGTAGCGGTCACTCCGCCCTCGACTAACCAATTTAACCACTAAACATATTGCCTATTTAGCTATATGTCTTGATTATTTCACTCACATATCTATAAATATATACCCAGATTACTTAAGAAATTAACCAGAGCTGTATGTAGATGGAGCGTTTTATTTGCGACACGTGTGAACTGTGCTATCATTCCATTATCAGAGTTTGTTTTATTCTGAAGAGTCTATGCGTACGCTGAGCGTTCGCTTCGTTCACCCCTTCCTAAGCACATTATTTGACTGCCGACTAACCTCTTATGAAAAGCGAAATGATAACTAGAAATTTTTATAACCACATTTCTATTATTGTTGAAGATTCTCTGATTGCTTTATTCAGATTTATCATAGTGTAACTCTATCATCAATGCATTTGCATATTTTGTATATTGTACCTTGAACATTATAGGAATGAAATCCGGATCCATTTTTGACAGTGTATCATCTTTAATTTGTAAATCTTATGATCTGCATTTATTTCCATAAATATGAGGTATTATGTGTATGTAAGACACATGTGGTCGTGGTAGTGATGTTGTAAAGTGTTTTGACTGTGCATGCCAGAACGCGATATAAAAGGAAGGTTTCACAGCGATATTACTGGAATTGCATTTTTTGCGAGATTAACTAAGTGCCTAGTATAATTTCTTTTTCCTAGAATTGGTAGAACTAGATAGGTATTCACTGTACCTTGAGTACAGAGGTAAGTTTTGTATGCCGTGACAGGTTTCGTTTGCCTTGACAACCGGAGTTTTTTGGCGATTCATAGTGCTCGAAGAGAGTATTCCATAATGGTGGCATTAGCATGGCCACATCGGGCATTTGATGTTTCTGTGCTGCATTTGTCGTCTCTATGAACGACTACATTTTATGTTTCCAATACGGATTAGCGGGGGTTAAATCGCAGTAATGGATGGCAAAGTGCAAGGCGAACGAGTTTGCTTTCATTATAGCAGCGCTATTGTACTTTTGCGTAATCGATTCTGCTGAAGAGTTTGAGAATAGCAACAGAGCCTTGGGAACGGTTGTCGGCGGTACAAACCTAGTTCTGGCAGGGTTTAACCCAAATGGCGCAACGAAGGTTTGTGGCAGTAGTCTGCTGATCATCAGACGATCATAGAGCGAAAAGAAAGGAAAATTGGTGTGGAGTGGGTGCATCATTTGCAAGTGTTTGTTAATACGTACTTTAGTAACATAACCTGGCCTAATTTCATGTTAATTGATACTTTCAGACAGAGTTAGTAGGTACGGTCTGACTAGGTCTCTTAGCAATTACTTCTATTCACACGCAGTAGTAATGAATAACGAACGAACACCCGTCGCTGTTGCTGAATGCGTCAAGCCATTGTTGTTAGGCAGTGGTATCGCGCTTGCAAATGGGATGGTAATGGTAGCATCTGCCTCACTGCCTTCTCCATTGCATAGTCTGGATCTGGATATTCTGCCAGGTTGTTGAGCAGCTCATCCTGGTCGACAGAGCTGTGCCAGCAGCCTCCTCCTTCCAGGGATATCATTTGTGCAGTGCGATGGGTTCGCCGCGACAGCGTTTGCTATAGCCGAGCAAACACTCACAGTTTATGGCCACTGAGATCTGATCTTTGTCAGATTTGTTCTATTTTTGTTTCTGCCGTAATTTGGATCGTAAAGCGTTTTGTCTGAACACAATAAGTTTGAGATCCATATGAAAAAAGGAGTTTTGCAATGCTGCATCAATTTTCTATCATCCTAAAATCTTGTTTGGTTTTCTAGTTCAGCTTCAGTCCGGTTATATAAACTTACAAAGAAAGTCGCTGTAGAATAGTGCGGTGCACCTACAATAATCGGAAATTCTTAAAAAAGGATTCTAAAGAAAGTGACAGTGAACGAAAGAAGTTATATTAGAATTCCGCATTCGATTTCAGTCGTTGTGGAGTAGGTGCATTCAGAGAGAGTGTGAGTTTCACTGTGAAAAGTGCAAAGCTTCAGAGGTTTTTTCCCTGATGGGTTGGTGTGAACTCGGATTTAAAGTGATGTAATAATTGGGTTAATTCCCATTCATGCCACGCCATATTATCGAGGATATAAATTGACACTCAGACTCAGGCCTACGATGACCCAGGGCCGTTGTCGTTTGTATGCGCAGGCACTTGGTGGGACCTTTGGCGTGATCTGGGGTTCTCACGCCATTCAGCAAGTGAGTGTGCAGATGGAGCGATGCGTCTTCCCATCGGTTGATAGCGACCGTAATAGTATTATCAGTGAATCCCTGCGAACTGTGTGTTATTAGTGGAACTGTTCATATAACCGTAAAACTGATTAAAGAGAAATACTGTAAGATATCTTTCTACTTCTGTTCAGCAAGCACGAGGTGCTATTTTATTTCTTCATTTACGTACAAGCTGACGTTTCGGGTGATTTCGCCTTCCTCAGAGCCTGGAAGGGTCAAGTTGACAGCAAACCACTTGGCCAAACACCTCCATAACCAAACAGAGAAAACGCTAAACTAAGATTTCAATCACATTTAGCATAGCTCTGCACACTCACCGCTTTCTATGAGTCTTCCGCTGAGTACGTCGCGTGAAGACCGACCGCACAGAATTCACATGGAGGCGTAATGTGCCCTTCCCATAAGAATAACAGATTTATATACTGTCCAATATCAGGTGTGATAACGAGGCATTCCTCCCTGCGGTTCATTTTCGGATTCTTGGAATTAATCCAGAATGCCTCTAGAGTTTTGCGCGCTTGTGTTCTCGATTCTCGCGCGAGTCACCGTGACTGCATGGGTTCGGGTACAGTCTATCTAATCTCTTGTAAAGCGTGCGGGGACGAATACGTTGGCGAAACTGGTGGACCACTTTGCGTACGTGTAAAAGAACACCTAGTCCGCAAACGTAAGCCAAGTACTCCACTAGGTACGCATAGCACGCAGAAACATAACGGAGAAGATTTTGAAGTAAGGGTTACGATCCTCGCGCGAGAATCGAGAACACAAGCGCGCAAAACTCTAGAAGCATTCTGGATTAATTCCAAGAATCCGAAAATGAACCGNACACCTAGTCCGCAAACGTAAGCCAAGTACTCCACTAGGTACGCATAGCACGCAGAAACATAACGGAGAAGATTTTGAAGTAAGGGTTACGATCCTCGCGCGAGAATCGAGAACACAAGCGCGCAAAACTCTAGAAGCATTCTGGATTAATTCCAAGAATCCGAAAATGAACCGTAGGGAGGAATGCCTCGTTATCACGCGTGATATTGGACAGTATATAAACCTGTTATTCTGATGGGAATGGCACATTACGCTTCCATGTGGATTCTGTGCGGTCGGTCTTCACGCGACGTACTCAGCGGAAGACTCATAGAAAGCGGTGAGTGTGCAGAGCTATGCTAAATGTGATTGAAATCTTAGTTTAGCGTTTTCTCTGTTTGGTTATGGAGGTGTTTGGCCAAGTGGTTTGCTGTCAACTTGACCCTTCCAGGCTCTGAGGAAGGCGAAATCCGCCGAAACGTCAGTTTGTGCGTAAATAAAGAAATAAAATAGCACCTCGTGTTTGCTGAACAGAAGTAGAAAGATATATATTCAATCAATGCCGAGGTTAATAGAAAGTCGGATTGTAAGATATATTTCCTGCAAGTAGAGTAACGGAACGGCAGTTCTGCTTATGCTTTATCGTTTCCCTCGTATCACTCCTCTGAAAGGTTTTTCTTTAAGACCAAAAGTAGGAGATAAAAGGACCTGTTACCAATCCATTTTGTGTTGGAAACGTAATTCGATGCTTCATGTGAAAGAAGTGAGCGTTGTTCACCAATTTCTGGACAACGCATACTGCATCATGGCTCCTGTTTAATGTGAAGCGCATATTATACCAACTGGTTTTCTTTCAATTTAATTCTTATGTGAAAAACCTGCTTAAAGTGGTAGGAGGATACGTTGCGCGTTTTCATTTTCATCCCGCTAACTGAAGGTCTTGGGAACCTACGACGAAGCAGATCTCGTTGTTAACTTTGAGAGCTCGGTGTAGACGTCATTTCATTGCAAAGATTCGCCTCTATTCATCTCAAAGTTTCTTAGCGACTCAAATAGTGATCCTGGGGTTATTCGTTGTGGTGCTTAGAAAAGTCCGATCGACTGAGAAATGCGATAATTTTGGCCAAGAAGTGTTCAGAGCAGGATTAACATTCTATTCGATATCCGCTTTGGGTTTACAACGAACAGACATTTCGTTCGATCGATCGAAGAAGAATTAATCCAGAGCGAAATGATCTCACCGAATACTGAACATTTTTCAAAATTTCCCCTCTATCTCCTTCTCGCCAATAAAACAAGGGCGTTCGAAACGTTGGTCGAAACTTGAACGCCAATACTCAGAATTCTTCTTATTCCAGAGTTGGTGTTCCAAAGTGTGCTCATTTTATGGAAATGTCTTAATCCCAACTGCTTAGCTCTCTAGCAGCTCATGTTCGTGGAAATGGGATAACCACCTTTCGTTTCATTGCTACATTAACGTATTTGGTTAATGAATCTATAAAAAGACCAAGTTCTCGGTCTTTATCAATCCGTGAGGGATGGGCCATGGATTCGACTTCATCGAGCATCGTTCGAGGAGATCGAATGCATATTTGGCTTATGCAATGACTTTTGGTGGCCTACCGATGTATTAAGTTAGTGTTTCTATTCTCCCAAAAAACTGGTGTCAATTTTCCGACTCTAAAGCAATGGAAGACTTAAAGAGCTCACGGCGTGAGATCGAATCAGAGATCGATCCAGTGTCCGCGTTGTAAGACACCTCTAACCACTGAGATATACGAGCACCATTGAACTTATTCTTGTTTTATAAGTTGTCTTGTTCCTTAAACTGAAATATCTGTGGTTGATTGACGCCAAATACCTCACAGCTTGAAAAAATCTATGTTTCACTCAGTACTTACATCTGCTCTCTCCTATTCATTGTGGAACCTAAACGCTTCTCGGAATCTAATGGTCACTGTCCTTACCCTCATTATACAGGACTTCTAATTACTCCAGTAATTTGTAGTGCACGTTCGTGAGTAATGACGTCATTTGTATTCATAAGTGCTCATGTAACTTGTGAATCAACCAGCGTACGATACGTTTCAGGTTGCTGTTCCTTGCCCGAGCTGGCCTGCTTCGCCAAGGCTGCTCTTCCTTTCCATTTCCTCTCTTTATTCCTTTTTTTTAGAATATTCACACATCGCATTGTATTCGGGAGACATTATCGCCTTCTCATATAAACTGTATTTTTAAGATTTAACAAGTTCCATGTATAATTGATTGTTATAGAATGTTCTAAAAGTTTAATAAGAATTATTGTATATTTACATTATATATGTTATATTATATCTATTCTACGTAAATTTATGACGTGCTTGTGACGTCTGAAAGATGATGACGATGTTTGTTTCTGTTATGTTCTTTTCATACCACTGAAGAATGACTACTGCTTGATTTGAGACTGAGCGCGTTGCCCAGCCAGCAGCATACTATGTTCCGCGCTTCGTTCGTCGTTGTTCGAGGCTCTCGTATCGATCCCACTCCAGACAGAGAGAGTCCACTTATCTGTCCGCTGTGGTGGTTCGAGTTATGAAACCCTCTGACGCGATCTTGACGAGATTTAGTCTTCTCATTGTCGTTTTCAGAATCAGTTACTACAAGTTACTACTCAGTAATTCAGTTACTATCATAGAGACTAAACGCTAGTGGACTCGCCTTCCTCTCTAACCCACCGTCAGATGCAGGCGTTGCGACCTTCCAATGCACACACTGTAACGTGAGGGTTTTGAAAGGTTCGAAATGTCTACACTTCTGCTTTGCTTTGTCGTCGTCGCGATGCAGATAGCGTGACTGTTTTGTTGCTAAGTCCAGGAAAATGTAAAAACTAGTGTAGAAGGTGTGTACAACTGCATCTCGCTCTATACCAGATTTTTGCGAATGCAGCTATTGTTGGCATTTATTTGACATTACAGTACCTCTTGATATGATGTAGAGAAGCGCAAAAATCGAAATAGTAGCCAATAGATCGATTTGGAGAAAACTAGATTCCGATTGACAAAACCATTAAAATCCCTATACTGGGGTAACCGACACCAGAATTGCCAGGAATTTATAGCTCTAGCCAAGGTTCATAGGTCCAGCTCCCACCCGAAAATGAAATTACGGTAATTTTCACTTCGTCACAGTGTGCTTTACAGGGGTATAAGCTCCACTCTCCCTCATTTTCTCGTGTCGCTTTGTTCGCTTTTCGACCTCATCCTCTCAACTAAACTGGTATCACGTTGCCAACCAATAAGGTATCGGTATTCCATGCATTCCTCAGCGCTAAGCCTCAAGCGCGACGATGATTTCATTTCATCTTCAGTCGCCCAGTCGTTAGCATTTTGTTAGCAAGTTCTGAGCATTCCTCTATTACTCAACTTCTCGTTCTACCCCGTAAAAAACAGAGTAACATATGTGTGTATATGTTTGTATGAGTGATTATATGATGACGTCGCCTTGTTCTTGTTCTTGTCCACCACGATCTAACGAATTTCAACTAGTAGTTGTCAAATGTCGTAACAAATATACAATATTTCATTGACACTATTAGAACCGATATGCACATCGTACTCTGCAAATAAATATTCGTTTCATTTCGCGTTGAAAAGAAGTCTTCAGTCAAGAGTGCCGTCTAAGATTACTTACATACTTGTTACTTGAATGGCCCATCCTCACTGGTTGTGCCCGCCCCAGCATAATCTCCATTTTTCGGAGATTTGCTGGTTAAGCCGTTAGGTTCTCTGGAATCCCGAGCACAGCCTGGCCAAAGTCTGCCCCAAGTCGTTACCACAACAGGCAGTCGCAACCCTTGTGGATCAGAGGGAGGTCTACGACCATGTGACAAGGTTGGTACCAGGACCGTGTTCGATCCTGGTATTGGTTTACTCTTAGCCAGGCTCCCCGGTGAAAACGCCGGACTCCTCAGCTTGAGAGACCCCGCCAGGGTATGAATCAGCCGCTGTACATCGCATTTCGATACCCAGGAACACCTCACAGCCACGATGAGGCGGCAAAGCGTTAGGAGGCGTCTAAAGTTTGAACAGAATAAGTTCGGATATTTAAAGCACTCCCATGGTAGAGAAAGCAGAAGAACGACAATGAGAGAACTAACACTCTATGTCCAATAACGAGAAATTCTTAGAGAAGTTGCAGTTGTTTAGTCGAATATTCGCTTGAACTTGTGGTCTTGTACAAATTTTAACGACCGAATAAACAAGAGATGAAGGATTAGTTATTGCGAACACGTGACGACATGTTTGTCATGTCTCTTCAAACCGTAGGGTTTTCTCACAGACACCACCTGTGGCTTGTGAAAGACGAGAGCATTTGGAAGAATATCCTGCATATATTTGTTGATAAGATTTCAGTAAATTACATTAAATAATAACAAGATAAAAATCACCCATGTCACTTTCTATTCCTCCCCACTACTGCTCAGGAAATTTTTCTGACCTTTTTGTAAAACAAGATCTTTCTTTATCTTCAGGCTCGGTTTCATTTCCAGAAAGTCAATTATCAATCGACCACAGCAGAGACAGAGTCCCTCGCCTAAATTCCACCTCCGTTTTAGACAATGGTTTGTCTTCGGTCTACGTTTAGGCCGCTACTGGCCATTTGAGATGCACCACGTATACAGGCAAACTGCTGGCTGAAGATCAATTGGCGAAGCAAACCCATGCGACTGAACGACGTGCATTTTTTCCGGACGTTTCTTTTGCTGCTCGTATTTCTTCGCAGTGTTTATGCTTAGCCGAAAGCATTCCTATTATTCAAAATTTTTCCCGCCCATAAACAAGGGTGCGTACGACTTCGCGGCTTTTCAAATTATTTCTTAAAACGTTGTCTAAGACTCAGTTTTATATGAAAAGAATTGCAAAATTTTCAGAGTCCGATTGATGAACAGATTGGCCGTTGATGAAAAGAGATTCCGGAATTTTCCGCAATTTCAAAAATTTACGAACATTTCAAGTGAACGATTTGAAGAACTGACTTCTTCAACAGAATCCAACCAGGTTGTTACCAAAATATTGAAGTGCTACAGTTCTTCTTTTAAAAAAATGACAAAACTCTCGGCATTGATGAATCTCTGAGGGTGCGCCATGCATTCGACTTCATTAAGCATCGTTTGGAGGTGATTGAATGCATATCTGGCCTTTACAATGACTCATGGTGGCCTGCCGATGTACCGAGTCAGTGCTGCTATCCTTCCAGACAAGTCTGGTACCAATTTGCCGACTCCGGAGGAATGGAAAGCTTGGTGAGCTCTGGGCGCAGGGATCGACTCCACGTGTGCTGCAGGGCGCCTCCAACCACTGCGGCACACGCGTCCCTTCTTTTAAGTTTCCGAAAAAAAGGGATCAAAATAACAAAAACATGAAAATAATAGACTATGGAAAGATGGGATATTGGCGTACACCTGCATACGCTTGATTTTGTATGAGTATGCAAGTCCACTGCTTAAAATCCAAAGAAATCTCCTCGGAAAAAAATCTGGAATATATCCCACTAGTTTCCTGAAGCTATCGATTCGAAGACTTCTTCATTTATTAGTTCATTCATTCATTCATTCATTCATTCATTCATTCATTCATGTATTCCCTTTACTTACTTGTACACCAAGACGGTCCGTCTTCACGAGTTGTGTGGACCCCTGCTTGGGCCTCGAAGATAAGATAGATTTCGAAGATCCGGTTTCACATTCCGGCTTCATGTTGTATGTGCCGATTAAATTTAGGAAGACGTTCAGGCGCTCTGTGAACAATGAGTATTCTTAACATGGCTGGAGTATCTATGTTTCACAACAGAGCGCTGGGAGGACTGTTGTATCAAAAAGCTCAGCGCGGATTTTTTGGGTCCCTTAATTGGTCGGTGGCTTCTTTAAGCAGATTGAATTCATTTCAAGCTGCTCTCCTTTATTTTAATTGCTCCTTCATGTCGTTCTTCATGTGCACTGAACGCCCAAACTATACTTACGAGGTGGTTTCTGTAATCAGAGGAACTAATCTTGTGACATTCACACCATTTTCAAGAACTGCGTCTTCATCCTATTTATACGCGATTTTATTTTCTCCAACTTCTTTAAGCTCATATATAATCTCTCTGCTTTTTTGGTGCTGCTTAAGAAGATGACGATGCCATCCGCAGAACCTAGATTTGATAGGAATTTTCAATCAATACGCGTGCTTTTCTCATTCCAATCGAGTGACTTCGTTATGCACTGCAGTGTGGCAGTAAACAGCTCTGGCGATATTGCGTCGGCTTGTTTAAGCCCTTTTCCAATGGGTTTGGGAAGAGGTGGATGGAAAAGCTGTGTTTTCGTGGTGCAGTTCAGATAGTTTCTTATGTACCACTGGTTTACTCCTTTTTTAACGAGCTCTGATAGCATTGCATTCGTGAGGTATGCCTCCTTTCATACTTTCTATCGCAACTGAAACCTCAGAAAGAAGAATTCCAGGTGGTTTTTCTCAAGCTAGGATTTGAGTGCTCAAGACGAGAATTGTGGAACGGAAAAGATATGTGAAGAACTCCTCCGTTATCAGTTCCATACAATGGTGAAATGTTTTATGGATTCCATTTTCGTTCATTAGGGCTCACAGCGGAAGATTATACTCGCAAAAGTCGCAGCTGCATTTCTTCAGGCTGGTTCTTTTTTTGCTAATTCTAACACTGTCTTCTATCTGCACCGATGTAGATCTTCCTGCAAAGCTCTTCTGTAGCTGACCCTTATTACTAGCCGTCTCAACTGTGTTGCGGTAGGATCAAGCTCCAGTTTCCCTCTCTGTTCGAGCAAACTCTTTTGTGTTAATGGAGGTGCGATCTGTTCTTCTTATTTGAAGTTCTGAGGCGAACTCGGCACATCTTATAAGCCCTTCGACTAGCAGCTTATAGTATTAGGTGGGGTCTTTCTTAATCTACCAGTGACGTTTGAATAGGATTTCGTTCAGTATGTTCTCGTAATGTTTAGCTAATTTTTCTTAGTGGTCGGTGACATGAATTCTGTTCCAGCTTACGGTTTAATCGAATCATCGCACGAGTGAGGTGATGATCTATCTCCTTTAGAAAAGAAGGGATAAAGCTCTCAGCGTTGATTAATTCGTTAGCGATACGCCATGCGTTCGACTTCATCAAGCATCGTTAGAAGTGACTGAATACATATCTGGCCTATAGAATGACTCGCGGTAGCCTACCGATGTGTCGAGATAGTGTTGGTGCCCTACCAGACAAGTTTGATACCAATTTGGCGACCCTAGGGGTAAAAGGCTTAGCGAGCGTGGGGCACAGGGATCGATCCCATGTGTATTGCAGAGCGCCTCTGACTACTGAGCTACACACACCCCTTCCATTTCCTTTATAACTTCCAACTATGCCTAAATAAGCAGTTATTTGTAAAACAAAAGCGTAGCAGATATGGCTTGAGCGAGTACCTAAGTTGCCCGTAGTCACGAAGACGGCGGCTCGTTCAATTTGTACTCTTTCCGTCTTTCGCCACCATTTTATTTCAAGCAATAATTTTTTTACGTCACAATTTCTCACGTAGAACCATCTCAGGCAAATTAGTTGTAATCCGATACTTTTCAGGACTATCCGAGTATTTTGTGAAGCAAAATAAACCCATAAAAATTTGGAAATGATCTATTTTGTGGAGAAGCCATCTAAACTGTCGTTTTTAATAGTCGTCTACATCAGCGTGGATAAGTGGTTAGAAGCAGAGACAAACCCACTCGTCTGTCTTGTATATGTTAGCTGTTCAGAGCACTTGGTAGTTTTGGAATCCCCTGTACCACTTTTATCGTCTGAGCTAACAACGTCTTGATATTTCCTGGGTTGGTTAAGCCATTTTTAAGATGTCAACGTTTCGACCCTTTTTTACATATTTAGAGTGTTGACGAGTACGAATATATGTAGATGATTGCATCTCATAAAGATCAGAACTCGCTCTGTGCTGTCCATAAAGTTCTCTACTTGAAGCAAGCGTGCTAGCTGCCGAGTAGAATACTGAGAAAGGATCTCATGCACGATTTTATAGATACAACTTGTGGAAGACGAGATTTCTGTCCACCAGTAGTTACGGTTGTTCAGTACTTTTTTGAGAAGACAGGCGACGATGGATTTCATCCGAATTGTTTTGTTAAGTTCCTTCGGAAAATTCTTGCCAATATTCACTTGGAATCCCACGCATCGTAACGTTTTTTCTCCGTAATCTATCCCAGAGCTATTCACTCATACGCTCTCTCACCAAGGTTATATAATTATTTGAGTCTTCAACTCCATTTGTCTGCAGTCCTGCCCTTTTCTCTCCATTGCTTCATTTTTTTCCTTGATGAAGCAAATATTGTAACGTGAATACTACACTGCTAATGAAGCCTACAGTGTAGCCAAAGATTATCTGCAGCATTTTGCTGAACATTTAAGCGTATTTCGATCCCCGGTTTTCTACAAGCATAAGTGTTCCCCGTTTGAAACGCGAAAAACTGATTTCCCTCACAGAGAGGACTATATCAAGCTTTTAGGTCTTTGTAAATATCAATGTGTCGTTTTCTTGTTCAGCAATCGCGAGGTTTTTAAACAGCATACATTTACTTCCATAGAAAAACACAATACAATACAACGCTAGCTGACGTTTCGGCAGTATCGCCTTATTCAGAGCCTTCAGAGCTGTTCTAAACTTCCTCATTGGAAGTCACGAAAAAGCGGCTCTGAAGAAGACGATTCTGCCGAAACGTCAGCTAGCGTTGTATTGTATTGTGTTTTTCTATGGAAGTAAATGTATGCTGTTTAAAAACCTCGCGATTGCTGAACAAGAAAACGACACATTCATATTCCAATGTCGAGGTTAAGAGAAAGTCGATCCTGCGAACTTTGTAAATATCATTCTTTCTCATATAATGTCCAACTCCGTACGTGGAATAGATGGCCGTGACGTCCAGAATTTCTAAGAAAAAAATTATGGACGTTGCACTAAGCATGACTATATGGAGAGAGGTCCAAAATCGGGTTCAGTAGTTTTCTTCCTTTTTTCGCCTTTTATAGCCAATTTTTAGTAAACGCCTATTGTGAAAACTTTAAAGATGTGACAGGTTTGGTCAAAAGATAATCCTAGCTGAGATTTACGTGTAATGGACGAGATTTTTGGACAGTCCATGAAATTCTGTATTACAACCACCATAACAAATTTCTTTGCCTGCATGGTGATTACACTATAAAGGATAAAGGATGAAGCTCTCGGCATTGATCAATCCCTTAGGGATGGGCAATGTATTCGACTTCATTGAGCATCGTTTGGAAGCGATTGAATGCATATCTGACCCTTTATAATGAGTCGCGGTGGCCTACCGATGTATCGAGCCTGTGTTGCTATCCTCCCAAACAGGTCTGGTACCAATTTGCCGACCCGGAGAGATGGAAAGCTTGGTGGGTCAGGGGCGCAGGAATCGACCCCATGTGAATTGCATGGCGCCTCCGACCACTGTGTCACGCGCATCCATGGTGATTACATTGTAACACAAACAAATCCACAATTTCCATCCGTGGATCGGCGATTGAAGGCAGGGACGGCGATGCACGCCAGAGACATGAAGGTCGACAAAGTACAATTACTTCCTGAATTATGTTGTTCAAGCGATGAACAGCAATTAGAGACACGAGCACCACGAACATTTGCAGCTCGTGAAGCGCGTCATTCGAATGGTCGAACACAATAACTCCTGGAGCGGATGAGCATTGCAACTTCTAACTTCTCCCTACTAGATCATTTTCCCTCTAATTTGACTAGCATATAATAGTGCTATAATGCTGAAATATTTGCAAAACTCTGGACTGCAGGTGTCCGCGGTGGGGAACGAACGCGCTATTGTCCTTTCCAGAGAGTAACGCGTCCACCACCACGCCATGCGGGTACTTCGTTTCCGCATTCTCTCAGCCGTGTTTTATAGATGCTATCAGCAATCAACCACGGATCTTCCTCATATGAAGGATCTCGAGCCGGTTGGTTGCGAGGCTACGTGGCGCAACCCCAGGTGGCGGTCGATAGAACTAGCTGGGAGACAGGCGAAACGAAGGGCCTGCATGGTGTGGTGGTGAACGCGTTACTCCCCGTAAAGGACAATAGCACGTTCGTTTCCCACCGCAGACACCTGCGGTCCGGAGTTTTGCAAATATCTCAGCATTCTAGTAGTTATATTTCGCAAATACCCTGCCGTTAAAAAAAGAATAGACAGTAAGTAAAAGGATTAAGATTGTGATTATATTAGTATAAAAACGTGGGTATCGCTATGATATGAGTACACCAACAAAAGGTTAAATAATGCACTAATAGGAAAGCAAGAATAGCACATCCGTGATTACACGCAGTTTCTTGCCGCCAACAAAATGTATCGAACTCAATGCAGAATGCTTGAACTGCTTTGTTTTCTTCGCATCTTAGGTGTACCTATGTGTTCCTTAATACTTTTTTTAAAATGATTTCTATTTCTACTAACATTTCTACTTCTGAAAGAAACTCATCCATCATCTAGCCATGATGCTTTTGGTAGTCGATTTAGCAAAAAATGTAAAGTATATTTGGGTATTTCTCTCCTATTTTACATCTCCTACTGCATAAAAGGATAAAAGGTTGAACATCTGTGATGAAAAAGTATAGATCGAATACAAAAGTTGTGACGAAAAATGTGGGCGGCAAAAGAAATAACCTTAGAAATACATCCGAATTATTGCACATTGTTAACTTTCAGTCCTTTCACTGAGGAATTCCTAAAGAGTTAGTCACAAGGAAATGTGGTGCACCCCAGTTGGAGAGCAGGAGGATAAACGGGGTCGGAAACAAACCATATACATCTCTCAACCCGCAGGTGCATTCAGGAGTTAGGCGGTTGACATATTAATACCTATTGAATTTACGTAGACATATTCATGCACGCTCGCGTGGGCGTGCTTGTGGGTGTAATTGTTGTATCCTGCACATGAAATCGGCCAAAAGTCTATGAGCACGTAGAATGCAAGCACATGGGTTATGATTAAGAGTCTCATTCAACAAATAAGCTTCATACCTACTCTTAGAGAGACAAGAAAGCAAGTCTTAAGCGTATCCACTACTCATGTTGTATGCTCGGAGGATGCTGTGGATCTTGATGGACGAAAACAACAAAAACAATCTCTCGCGTTTCGCAGACATTGGTACAGCAGCTTTATTTGGTACGTGGTGACTGCCTGAAGACAGCTGGTTTATGGTGCAAGGAATACTAAGCACGGCATCATCGAGCACGCCGAGAAGAGAAGACGCCGCTCATTTCACGATGCTTAGTAATACCGGAGAAGAGTTGTCCCTTGGAACATGTGACACTAGGGTCGACGGCACAAGTTCTTCCAAGCCTACGGTTAAAAACATGGAGGTTAACTAACAATACTCTGAATTCTAAAACTAGATTACGAGAAAAACGACTTGAGAAGCGTTCAATACTAATCTGAAACAGTTCCTTAGGGCAGTTCTTACAAAGTTACCATTGACAATTTCAGTCTGAAGGCTGGATCCTAGAGAATATCTGAAAAAGCGAATGAGGATATATGAATTAGGATAGCGTGAGCAGGGTGAGCACCACTCTTGGTTTACCATGATTATTATAGTTGAGTGATCACAAGACCATTCATAGTAATTAATTAGAGAAGACAGTTACAGAAGATAATAAAATAGAGATTCCCTCATCTCAGCTTTGGATACCTCAGTCGAAAACACCAGTGAAACACACCAACACCAGAAATATAAAACACCAATAATGCAACGAAGAACTTGCCCGATGTTGCTGATGGGGTCGAACCATTGCCTCTTCGTGCAAGGTCCTTTCATTTTTGCAGAAAGGACTGCAAGCTGGAAAATCGAAGAGACGGAACATCAGAATTGTCGTAAAGTAGAATGCGTTCATACGTTTGAGGAGATACCGTTATCAACAACATTGCTGACGAATACTACTGGCTTATACAATATCGTCATAATAGAGCTAAAACGTTCGAGTTTGCAAGTCAACAACAGAAGTCTGTCTCGAGCTGGTATCGCAATGTGGAATCGTTTAATTCCTATAGACAACCTCCTTCAGCCGGACACTTACACAGATTTGTAAAGAAATAAAAGAAGAGCAGGAAAGTGGTATTGATGGCTAGAGCGTTGAGAAACACATCTGCAATGCCCGCGAATACTCGTCCAATTATAAGGCAAAGTTGCTCGCCCTCGACCGCCCAGACGGAACAATCGCAGCCTCAAGGAGGGCGGAAATTATCCAGGAATTCTACTGTAATCTCTTTGGTACCCACATTCACCTCCCTCTACATCACGCGACGAATGATAGGTGTACCTAATTGTGTTCTCTTCCGAAGCCTGACATATTTGTTGTGAGGAGCAAAATAATATATCGTGATAGGATTAAATCCGAGCAAGATAAACCTAGTACGAGCCCTCATCAACAGGGCTCGGTGTTTCACACGCTATCGCTATTTCAATATATAAGATTCCAAATCAGTGGAAATCTGAGAAAGCCGGAGGAAGGCTGTCTACCACTCTGAATCATGTCTAAATAATAAGCGGGCTCAACAACTTACTGCAAATGTTTAAAACACCGAGATATCATACTTTCATCGATTTAAAGGAGTTATTGGACTTGAGACAGAGGCGGTCATAGAAGCTCAGGAAAGCCAGGGCGGTACGCCGTCGTGTAGCGAAGTACTTCAGTGATTGTATCACAATATCACAAATGGAATTTCACTATTCTAATGACATTACCGTAGACGCAAATAGAAGGGCTCTACAAAAGCATATTATTTGGCCTGAACTATTTACCAATATTTTCAAAACCCCATGCAAAAACTGGAATGAGATAGCATGGGATAGAAAGTCAATAGACTCCTGCTCCAGAATGCTTGCTTTGTTGATGATATCTTTTTCATAGGATCAAACATTAGCCAGAGAGAAAAGTACTGAACAATGTGGGCAGCACTTCTGGAAAAAGAGTTCTTCTGTTCGGTGCTATGGCAGCGATTTCCATGAGGAACGTTCGCTGTTAACGGATCGAATATCTATACCAAGCTTTATATAACAGAGTAGACGTGATGAAGTAGCTCCAAAAACAGGATAAAAAAGGGATAAAGCACTCGGCGTTGATCAATTCCTGAGGGATGGCCATGCATTCGACTTCATTAAGTATCGTTGGAGGTGATTGAATGCATATCTGGTCTTTACAATGACTCGCGGTGCCCTACCGATGTATCGAGCCAGTGCTACTATCCTCCCAGACAGGTCTAGTACCAATTTGCCGACCCCGGATGGATGGAAGGCTTGGTGAGCCATGGGCGCGGCGATCGAATCCACGTGCGTGTCGCAGTTGGGTCTCTAACCACTGCGCCACACGCGCCCTTCCAAAGACAGAGGATATGGCAAAGGAGACAAAGAACACCCTGCTCCTTCCCTACTCTTCTGACTGCACGTAATTCCTCCCTTAACGCACTCTTCCTCGGAAACTTAGATGTTAACTAAACATGATGGAAGTTATCCAAATTACTTTCCGAGATATTACACTATGAGTATCTGGAAGGCAAATGGGCGACCAAATCCTAAGTTCCGACCTAATTCAACGATCAAATATCAGACATCGTTACGCAAAATACCGAAGACCAAGTGGCCCGACACGTGATCTCTCATAACTACAACCGGAAGAAGATGGCCATTAGGGTCTAGGCTTTCTTGGGTTGTCAATCGAGTACCAAAAGGTCCACCGTTAGTAGGACTTATCCATGAAAATCATGAAGGAAAAGGAACATTGTGTTCTTATGGATACCAGAATTCACATAGTTGCCCTTACACGTTATAGGGATAAGTGAAGGTTTTAACCAAAGACGAACAGCTATGAGAAAAGGCTGGAATGTTCCAGATCAGCTTATGGCTTGAGAGTAAAGTATGGGTGTATTGATTGCATAGATAGGAAATAGACCCAGTGCGGCGGACGAGAAGATTACCTTCCCATAAACATGTTAACACTTAGCTTAAAGCAAAGATATATCGCATACATATTTGTAAACTCCGCTTTTAAAGCAAGGCGAAACTTCTTTTTTAATGTGGCATAAAACGCTGAAAACTTCCTACACTTAAGATTTGCAGAGGGTAACATTTTCAACGTTGACATCGGGTTAATTAGCGAAAGAATAACATTACAATTTCAGGCACATATTGTTCATAGTGAAACTCAACCACTAAATTAGGGTCTTAACAATTACACACAGTTAATATTCAGCTTTAGCTTTAATGTTCCGTTTCAGGTTACCACCAACGATGCTTAGTGACGTCAAATGCGTGGCACATTCCTCAGGGTTGATCAACGCCGAGAGCTTTGTCCTTTTATGTCCTTTAATATTCCATTACAGGTAACCCAATGTTTTTAGGAATTGCACGTCGTCAAGGGTGCTATGGAAATGACATTTATTGTATAGCGATCGGACGCAAGTACTTTGCAACGAACGTAAATCTCTACGAAACGAAGGTTATATGTAATGATAAATCGCAAGAGAACTTAGGTAGAAAGAGCAGTCTAGATATGAATCATGTTAAAGGTCTTCTAGTTTTAAAACCGATAGACCATTTCACTTAATAGACGGAGTCTGCGTAAACAAAGACAAATCTGAAATAATAAGCTTAATGAACGGATTTCCTGCGGAAAGAATGACACGCCAAAATTTACAAAGTGGACGAGATGGCCTCGCATCAGCATGAGATTGCTGTGAATGCAGACTCCAAAGAAGGATTAATATCAAAATAAAATACAGTGTTACAACGAATTCACCACAGTTGGAAGTGACTGTAGTACAGCTCCTCTGAGAACGAGAGTCGCATCAGTGGATTAGTTGTGAGTTCTCCGATTTTCCTTAACAACCGCTATGAACGTGTCCATGACGGCCTTTTTGATAGTCGGGGTTATTATCAGGTCAAATACGTCTAGTACTAGTACAAAACGCATGACATAACAGAGAACTCAGTTTTCTGTGATATCTCAAGGGAAGCTAGAAATAAAACAACACATAATAAAACATGCAGGTGTTCTTGTAATTGAGTTTAGTGGAATTTTCGTCTAAACCACCATACTCATTCATAATATTCGTAGCACATAGCTTGCAGTATGATAATAGGTGGCATGAGATCTTTCCATTTCTTCATCTCATTCTCGATTCTGCATTATTTTGTTACTTCCGATACCTTGATGATTATATTATCCTACTTGCCCCGGTAAAAGACTGGTCACAGGTTGGCAAACCATATTCCGTTCAACAGAAGATTGTTGTGAACTCTTAATAGCGCCATTCCTAGGCTCTCTCGGGACTATATGGAAATAATATCGCTAAGCAGCAATAAACTAGGCTGATTACCTTAAGTGGGCTTCCGTATACGACATCGAGCGGACATGTCACTGGAAATGAATCAAATCGGCAAGTCCACGGGAAGACATAGATACCATTGTTCCTCATGCTTACAGCACCAGAATGGCTGCGCTGACACCGATTAGCACACATTCCTCAGGGCTGCAGATCCCACTGCGTTATGCTCGTAGATGAATCTAGAAATGGAAAGAACAACACTCATAAATTAAACAATAGAACTCTTACTATCACTGGGTAGTAAATCCTCCAACAAAATGTTGGTGGTGACGTCTTCGTCGTCCACACATCCGTTACCCTTGTCGTCAGCTCATGCGGGATTCTACCTCTTCAGATGAGAGCGTCTCTTTGATGCAAACATAGTTAGTCTTCCTTCATTTCTTTATATATCCACGGCCATTTTTCACTACGGCATCCGATCAGCGACTCTTTTGCGCGTGATTCCGTTCACTTGTATCTGGTCTTGATAACGAATTACTCCAATGTTCTTCCCTATATAATTGAGCTTGAATCTAACCAAATTAACGCACTTGTTCTGATCCACATTACGAAATATCTTCGACATGAAGGTAGTCCAGACCGTTAGAGTACATAGCACATGGTTCATTTTGCCTCTGAAAAGGGTGTTCCCAAAACTCCAAAAAAAGTGCTTCCAGAAACACCACGTCCAACTGACAGGTCGTAGACTTCACGCCCACTTTTTGTTTCCACGGTTGCCCTACCGCTCTGTTATACACCTGGCACTGGTGTTGGAATTCTAACTGCCACAGAAATGTTACGCACCATTCACTGACGGAATTTGAGCGATTTCCTCTATAACGCAATTATCAGTCGAGAGTGCGCAGTACGAGTTTGCTCATCCCGGTAACATTCCCAAGTTTTGGAAGTAGAGAATTCTTTGGAGACATTCGTAGCACATATTCTCAGCAAAAAGTTGTCGAAATGAGTAAACAATATTCGTTTAGTGCTCGATGGGTACGCTGAATTAGCTAGGCCTTAGTAGTACTTAAGAGCTTCATCACGGTCGAATCATTGTGTTTTCATGTCGTCAATTGTCATAAACAATCCATTTTTCATTGCAGATTCCATTGTCGTGACGTACTTCATTTGGATTGCGCAGAAGAAACACAACGTCGTTCTCATTGTTCTTATTTCAAACCTCGTGGAACCCATTTTGGACGCTCTTAAAGCATCCGAGACGTTAACCTTTCATTTTCTGTCTACCATAATTTTTCACGGGAAGGCATGATGAGGATTACAACCACAACGATGCTGAGATATTCGCAAAAGTTGAACCTCGAGCTAGATCGATTCACAATTTCTCTTTCCATTATGTAGAAAACTAGCCGAAAGAAACGCACAGCAAGGGCCTCCGTGGCGCAATATGTAATGTGCGACCCCCGGAAAGGGAAATTGTGGTTCAACCCGCCCCGGGTTTGAAGTTTTGCGAATACCTCAGCATCCAAAATGTTTACAAATGTAGTTAATCACAAGTCAGAGAAGACATTTTTGTCATTTGTTGCAGCTGCAGCGATCAGCATTGTCAAACAATTTATGATATCATCCAAGTTAAGTGAAACAGTGATGAGAGACGGATGGATGGTGTGTCTACTGGCTCACATTGATAGCCGGTTGATTTTGCAGTAGCTGCTTAAATAGAATCCATGCTGTAAGAGACGAAATTATTTGTTAAGAAAGCCTCCTACGACTTCATCCAATACCAGAATGGTCTGCGTCATTGTCATATCGATCATCCACGGAATTGAAAGGTATTTTGATAGGTGACGATGAAGCGTGCGAAAAGCGCCCAATGCTTGAACAAAAGTATTGCCACAACATAGTTATACTCTCACGATTGACATTTAAACGTATCTTGCGATTGAATTTTTCGATTACTTATTCTGCACGTGGTTTTAAAAATAATACTTGCTCTGAATGACGAGGACAGGGCAGAGACCCTCGCTTTTCCTTTCTCTCGGCCAATTTTCACTCTAGCGGTACTTAGTTTGCTAATTACTTACTTAACTCTATTCCTATGGAGCGTGTGGCGCAAGGCTCGGAGGCGCCCTGCAATACACATGGGATCGATTTCCGCGCCCATGGCGCAACAAGGTTTCCATCCCTTCGCGGTCGGCAAATTGGTACCAGACTTGTCTGCGAGGATAGCAGCATGGCTCGATACATCGGTAGGCAGCCGCTAGTCGTTGTAAAGGCCAGATGTGCATTCAATCACCTCCAAACGATGGTTAATGAAGTCGAATGTATGGCGCATCCCTAAGGGAGTGATCAACGCCGAGAGCTTTATCCTTTATCCTTTAACTCCACTCTTTGCTTTTACTCATTCCCAATGACTGGTGATTGCTGATAGCATCCTAAGGGTAAACAACTGATTGAGAGAAAGGCAAAGAGAGAGAGACGGTTGGCTTCGTGGATAGCACTCTCGGTAAGGATTATCGCAGATTCGAAACCAACCGAAGGTTCCGTGTTTCGCTCATATCAATCATATTTTTTTGATCATAGCATACATCACTGATTGCCTCGCATTCACATTTCATACATGACTCGTTTCATGATTGAGTAGCAAATCACTTAGAAAAAGGCATTTTCCGAGAAATAGGCCGTCTAGCGGTTGATGTGGGTTTAAGTTCAAATATGAAATATAACAAGTTTCGCAAGTTAACATACAAGGCAGTAAATGTATCGTGTATCATGCATGCGCAGGTGGAGCTTGTGGCGGGACAAAATGAACGAGATGTATTGCGCGAAATGCACTTCTTTTTCAGTAGTTTGCTTCAGTAAACAGGTTTTACAGCATGTTTTGCATTCAATCAATAGCTTGTCCAACCCAGGTGTCGCAGCAGAAGTGGCGCTTGAAAAGTTAACTTTACATTTAATAATTTACGATCAAGCTCCTTTTGGACGAGTTCACTTTGTGACGAGAGCCTATTGCCGTTGAAACCGTTTCTACTCAAACGGTAGAGTTCGACACCAATGAGTACGAAATAGGGTGAAGCCATTGGCTTGCACCCTTTTTCTGGTTTCCGTATGGTTCTCGAGAGTGGCAGTTGATAATTTTGGCGCAATGTTATCGCCCTTCTGAATCCGCTGTAGATGACAAACAGAAGACAGGCTGAGGAAAGCGATTGCTGGCGATATGGTGTCGAGCTCCTCTCTTGTACAACACTATTCTCCTTCTTGTGTTTCATTGATTGGAGCATTACAATCCAGTAATGTATAAAGATTTCACTGTCCTTCCTCATGAGAAAACGAGGTCGGTATTGCAGCACCTATCAATTATACGCAATACCTGTCATCTCGGAGGTTTCGCCTTCCGTAGAGCCTAAAAAGGTGAATGCAGTCTACTCAGCCATACACTTTCGTAACCTCAGCAGACAAAAGTTAAAACGCAACTTTTATGTAAAAAACTAAACTAAAACTATGAAAACTGTGCTATAAACCTAACACATAAACTTAAAAATTTAGTGTTTCATGTTTCACATGGTGCTGAGGTTATAGAAGGGTTTGGCTGAGTAGATTACAAGGTCAATTTGACCCTTCCAAGCTCTGAAGAATGTGAAGCCACCAACGAAACATCAGCTATTGTGTATTAATAAATGCTGTAATATCAACCTCGTGTTTGAAGAAAGGCGGTGAATTACTGATCAATACCGAGGTTAAAAGAAAGTCGGTCTTGAAATGTGTGAAGAATTAATGGCTACTTATGGTCGGTTCTACAAGTATTCAGGGCTAATCCTGGAGGAAGGTATACATAGCTGTTGAAGGAAGTACTGTACAGGCCGTGGAAACCTTTTTCCATTTCCTGTCTACACGCAGAGGTTATTCCATCAGCAGTGCTTGGATGTTTCCACACGAGTTCGTGATTGCCCACGGCGATTCGAGTTGGTGAGTCGGCTCAAGGGTCGCTAGATACACGCGTATCTTCTTGATCGTTCAACTCTTCACGTTCTTAGCACTGCAAGCCCCCATGATTCCATTCTAATACGTGGTTTCGAATGTCAAATTCTTCAGGCAATTTTCAACCATAAACCTCTAACTCGTCTCGATTCTCCATCAAAGGAATCAATATTGATGATCAAACCAGTATTGAAGTAGATATCAATGGCACTAACGTGGCCACTATAGGTTCGATCTTGCACCCAGGTTTCATCAAGCCTTCAATTCCCTAGTACCGGAAAATTAGTAACGGACTTGTCTACGAAGAGAGCAGCACTGACTTGCTACGTCGGCACACTACTGCAAGTCGTTGTAGGCCAGATATCCATTCAATGACGTTTAATGATGTTTTATGAAATCGAATGCATTACTCAGTTCTCAGGGATTGATCAAAATCTAACGTTTTATCCTCTTTTTAAAGCAGAAGCGGCGTTAATTGGTCTGCGTCATCTCGTCGCGGCCAGTCTGATGACGGCATGCTCACCCTATTCAACACGAGAGCTTCTTCCAAATCAGGGAAATGAGGCTCTCTTCTTTTCCTGGTCTTATTTATGCCTACTGAAGACTTGACAAGCACCGTCGTGAAGGCTGTGGAGTTAATGTATTAAAAGGTACATGACAGTAGAATTAAGTTAATGTACAATAGTGATCACGTGCCATAAGGTTAACAACTTGAATCATCTACACGTAGTAAAGCATAAGATAAACAGGAGGACCATAAGGGCCATAACCAGGCGAATAGGATAGACACCCAAGAGGCCGTTTAAATGTGTTCTGGGAAAGGCGGTGTTTCGGCATAGGTTCAGAATTTCCCCGAAAACATTCTTCGGCTATTGCTTCTTCATCGCTCAGGAACAGATCAGATAAAGGAAGGCTGCTCACCAAAACAACACTTGCCATTAGTGTTACGGTATGCGAGAAGACTTTGAACAGAAATAACACGCAAAAAGCTCCCCCTTACGCAGAGATTAGGAAAACAAGCAATGTTTTGCAAGCAAAGTTCTTTTGAATGAAATGAAGACATTTACATAGTGCAAGATTGCTTACTGATAAAGGGAAAAGTGAATGTTGTCATTTCTATGGGAACATACCGTGAAATGACAGAATAGTAACTATTCGGAGAGGTATTTGGGAAATATAACCAGAGAGAATGTTGAGATATTTGCAAAACCTGGACCGCAGGTGCCTGCGGTGGGAAACGAACGCGCTATTCTACTTTCCGGGGAGTAACGCGTTCACCACCACACCATGCGGGTCCTTCGTTTCGCCTATCTCTCAAATAGTTCTATCGATCTTCTGTCATCAGCAATGACCCGTCAACGGGATTGATCTGGTGAGCCCAAATCGGCATTGAACCCAGTTAAGCTGAGGTTATAGTTATAATCACAATCTTAATCTTTTTTATTTACTGCCTACTTTTTTTAACGCAGGGTGTATATTGCGAAATATAACTTTAATGATGCTGAGATATTTGCAAAACTCCGGACCGCAGGTGTCTGTAGGATTTGGGCTCCCCAGTTCAATCCTGTTGACGGGTGATTGCTAATGGCAAAAGATCGATAGACGGAAAGGACAATAACGCGTTCGTTCCCCACCGCAGACACTTGCGGTTCGGAGTTTTGCAAATATTTCAGCATTATAGATATTATTAAGATTTTTTTCCGTTTGCCAAGTAGTAAGTCAAACTTTGCAGAAAAAAAGCAGTGCAGCCGCATTACATAGGAAGCTATTTCTTAAAGAGTTAGACTTTTGTTTGTCTATATTTTATTGTATGGAAACATGCTTACTTGGATACTTGAATGGTCCGTCCTCACTGGTTGTGCGGGCACCAGCATAATCTCCACTTTTCGGAGATTTTCTGTTTAAGCCACTGTAGTTCCCTGGAGTCCCGAGGTCAGCCTGGCCAAAGTCTGCCCCAGGTCTTCAACCATGATGGGCAGTCGCAGCCCTTGTGGATCAGAGGGAGATTTAGCACCACGCGAGTTTGATACTAGGACGGTGACGGATCCAGGTATTAGTTCATACTTAGCAAGGTTTGCTGATGGAAAAGCCGGACTCATTCTTAGCTTGGCAGACCTAGTTGGAAGGGTCGAACCTCCTCGCTGTAGATCGCAGCCCGACACCCAGGATCACCTCCTAGCCACGAGGCGCTGAACCGTTGGGATGGTAAGGCAACATAGTGAGCAAATTGTCTATATTTTACTGTATGGAAACATCATGCGTAAATCATTCCGATGCTGGTGTAACTAGTTTAGAATGAAGTACGTAAGTTATTTCTTTTGAAACAAATTCAAGGATTGAGTGAGAATTATGACCTTTGAATGAAATTTTTTCATTCTTAGTTCAGGGCTTGCTACTTTGTGGATCTGGAGCTACACTGTACACACTGGATAATGTAGGTTTTGCTTTTCTAGCAATACTATGACAATTTAGCATGTTATTATTCCTAGGTTGTTCTACCTTTCTTTTTTACTTTTTCCCTTTCCTCCGAAAATATTTCCTACTAAACCTAGCTGAAAGTGAAGAATTTCTCAAGTTTTTATTTTGGTGGTAATTCGCTGTCCTTTAGGCGCAGTGGTTAGAATGATCGAGTCTTTCTCAACTTAAGTGAAAGGAGCGAGAGTTTCGCGAGTACTAAGTGCATGCTTCTCTTAGTTGATTGTTGTTTATTGAATTTTCTCTGCTGTTTTTATAAACATATCTAGTGTTGAGTTTCCTTTGAAATCTCCTCCAATGTTTGGATATGGCCATGGTTACATGTGAAACGAAGGGGGTATTACGCAGTGATTGGCGATGTTCTGTAATGTACACATGGTCGTTCTTTCATTTCTGCATCTTAGGTCAACCATGCTCTTCATCCGTCCAGAGCTACCAAATTACTGCCAGATTGGTCTGCGAGGAGAGCAGGACACACTTGGTATATCAGTACATCAGTAGGCTACCCCAAGTCACTATAAAGGTCGAAGATGAGTTCAGTCCTGCGATTTTTAATATAGTCCAGGGTATAGTGTATCTCTTCAGCAGTGCTTAACGCGGAATGTTTTTCCTTTCCGCTTTGTATTCACAGCATAAGGATTTCTTCTTGTTTTCTTGGAACTTTTAAGAGTCACCATTTGCCAATTATATAGAGTTACAGTTATTCCAATCATAGTTATAATCATCAGAAATGTTTTTGCTACAATACATTAACCTATACTCTTCTTCCATTTATCGCTTAGGTGCTTCCATACAGTTAGAACACCGGTTCAAACTGGGTGTAGAATGATGAAACCGCTCCAATATCTTAAAGTCAATAAAGATCTATAAAAATGATTCCAATTCCCACATTGGATGTTTTATTGACGGATTTTGATGTCCGTAGTGTTGCTACTTCATCAGAAAAATATTCTTTCCATTAAAGACAGAGTCCATCTCAAAGCAGTTCCCTTCTTCCGATCATCTTAACCTGATTTCCTCCTCATTAACGTCTTGGCAAAAGATAAGTTGGATTTTTTCTCCCGAATTACCTCCTGCTAGATGTAGAACGTCTCGGGCTTCAATTAATATGCTGTGGATTTTGACGAATAGCTATACTGTTATTCGTTGAAAAGAAGGTTTAAGACAGAGTATAGCCAAGTGTGTCCACAGAACTACCTGAGAACGAACATAATGATGAAAGATGGATGCAGGAGTGAATCGACGTCGCTGACATTTTGTGGCGAAGGCTCTTCCTGGATAGTAACGGTCCCTTTAAAATTTTTTTCACATTATTAAGCCGATGCGAGGTTGTTATAAATATTTTATTGGGCCAATGTTTTGACGTCTTTTTGTTCTTCACAACTGATCTGATCTGATTCGATGGTCCCTGGTCGCTCGTCCTCGTCATGTGGGCCTTCGTAGGTGTGACGAGCCAAATCTTCTACACCATTAGCCAAATAAAACATGTATAACAACCTCTTATTAGCCTAAAAATCTAAGAATATGTTGGCTTATCACGCCAAGCTTAAATAAGGATTGATTTTTAGAAATATTATCTCCTCAAAGCTCGCTACACCGGTATCCTGGCTTTTGATGTCGTGTAGAGCCCAGCTGCGGAAATACATGTCGCTTATATTCTCAACGAAAAACATGAAGACCCGTTATGAATGTTTTCGTGTTGCAGATCTTTCGCAAAAATAAGTATCCGTAGTCTGTCATGAATGTATCTCTTTGGTTTTGTTCCACTTGCTTTCCATCCCAGTCCAGGATTTGATCTCACTTCACTGACTGCCTGACCGGTGTCACAAAGGGCAAGGACATCTGAAGCACTAAGGCCGAATTCTTTTTGTCGAGGAAGTTTCTCCCTATAGTTTAGAGAGAGTTGTTCGCAGTAGCTCAAAGTTAGTCCCCATTTGCGCTCATAGATCTCTCTGATCGATGTGAAAATCTGCCACGTTTGAAATCCAATTTCTTTCACGTATCTTGTGCCAAGCTAAGTCTAAAATTAGCCAAAGTAATAGGATTTCCTAATTCCGTTACGTTAGGCCAGCGTTACAGAAGACTAATATCTACCGTATATTAATGTAACACCTAGGAACGCCACTGTGAGATAGATTGTTGACTGTAGAGGCGGTAATTTTTTCTAAAATTTAGGCCCGTTTTTGTGAGCTAATAAAGTGAGCAGTGAGAAGTAAGAGTACTATGTGTTAACAATTATGGTATTTCAACCACAGTGATTACGTTGGTGTTGGATGTCTCGCGTTTTGGATCGTCGTCTTCTCTGGAGTTCTTTGCTGCGGATGGTTTAACATTCGAAGGAATAAATTCTCTGTAAATTTTCCAATAATAAACATTTAAATTTAGGTTCCAGTTGGTAGGATTAAGCTCTATGAGCGTTACAGAAGCGCTTCTTGCGCAAACCAGTATTTTTTCTCCACTTTAGCTACCTAACTACTATACCTTTTGTAGGGTGGAATATGGAAGATCAAGCTACAGAAGTCATAACGAACACAAGAGAAATAAGTGAGAAGACAAATGTGAAGCAACCAATGCAACAGATTTGAAATTTTTCGTTGACAAGTACAATAAACAGATTCTAGTCCGCTCCAGAGTGTTGTCGCTTTCAGAGCCAAATGACTTGCGAAGGCCTACTGATGTATCGCGCTAGCACTGCTATCCTCTCACACAAGTCTGGTACCGATTTGCCGACCCGGATGGAATGGAAGGCTTGATGGACCGTGGGCGTGAGGATCGACTCCACGTGTGTGTTGCGGGACGCTTCCGACCACTGCGCCACACAAGCGGTATAAACCATACCTATTTCCACAGCCTGTCATCGCGAATCGCGTCCGGAACACCTTCTCCAGCCGCTTCTTTTGTCATCGCCTTCCACATCTGTGAAATTTCACGAACATCTATGAGTATCATCCCATGATCGAAGAAGCGTTTGCAATTGGGAATATATAGTTGGTTGATTTGAGCTACAAGGCCTTTGCCCTCCTCTTAGGTAGTCTCTCTAGAAGGCACTTGAATCCACTTGTGTTTCAGTGTGGAGTCCTTTTCATGCATCTGTCACCAACTCTTCAAATCACATTCCTCATTATCGACATACGTCCTTTGGATCTCGAGAATGAGCTATGTTCGTCGGTCTGGAGTAGGTAGCCCCGCTTGATATGGGGTTGCGATCAGGTGCTAGATTGGTTATCAACGTTTTTTCTCAGACGGACCCGAAAGTAAAGTATGCTTCCTGTTCTTTTTTTTATTTCTGACTAAGGTTAGTCTTCATGTTGTTTTCCACTTTCGCTTATCGGTCCAGGTACACATACAACATGGTCTTTGCTGTGAAAGAACTACCGTTTAGGATTTGATTCGATCTGAGACCGATAGATATATGAAAAACTTCGGCTTCTGACATTTCTGTGAAAACCTGACCTGCCGAGTACATTGCTGTTCTATACGACGTTCAGGAGCATTCCTTGTCAAGATGAGGCGACGAACCACTAGAACAGTGTGTTTCGCCTGATTCATAGTATTTGTAAGGGTCTATAGTAAAAAAAACTCATATGTGAAATATGTGGCGAATGCACATTTCCATATGTGGACTGCGTCCTGCATGTCAATGCGGCCAAAAAGCTGAAATCAAGTAACTCGGAAGCACATAGGAGATTGCTGAGAGCCGCATCCAACTAATAGGCTACACATCTAATCTGGAAAAGCTCTTCAAGCTTACCGAGTTCCAAAAATTTGATATGAATCGTCAAAAATAATTAAAAAACGATTCGTTACCTTAGCTTTGAAAAACCCCATGATAGAGTTGGGTCACCACGAGCAAAGAGAGGTTGCTAAAACATGGGAGCCATTATAGGTCGTATAAAACTAGAAAACGAGGAATGAAAAAAGTATGGTGATCTTTAATTACAGTGGATGCAGACTGGCATTTGAATCCTTCACTGAGGATATGAGGGTGTAGATTTATGGAGATTAACTCGGGAGTCACGAGACCGGTCATCACGTTGAGATATTGAACCACAAGGCCCCATTAAACCTCATTTATAACATTAGAGGAAAATTCTTTCTTGGAACTTCGATGGTAAATGAGTCCGCAAAAGTGGTAATCGTTGGTACGAACTTGGGCATCAATATCTGTTCTTCGGAAGATCGATGATCCCAATCAGAAGTTCACAGTTTAAAGCAAGTAAATCAAAACTGATCTTAATTAACTTCACTGTCTGCATTCCAATTTTACTTCGACTTGAGCTGCAAGAGTTCCACAAGAAGAGTAAAACCTTCGAAAAGGTCATAGCAAATTCACTACTTAGAGTGGCTCTAAGAGAACATTTGAAGAATGGAATGGGCAGAATAGTCGGATGTCTGAGTTTATTACTATTTCCATAGGCATTCATGGTAGCTCATGATTCCGGAAGCCGTCCTGTCATCGTTGGACGTGAAAGTCTCCAATGGAGAGCCCCATCATGAAATAGACCGCATCCTAGTAAATCGAAAGCTCTGACTAACGATGTCGCCGTTGTCGCAGATGTTTACACGGTATCGGACCATCGCCTCCTCACAGATTTCTTTTTTTTTTTCACGAAAACCAGAAAGCCGGAAGTAGGAAGCCATTATGCAATGGGCTTTGTTCAGTTCGTTTGTTGACTTTCGAAAAGACATCGCCATCGACGAAATCGATGATAAACACGGCTTTTTTACTTAATAATTTCACGATCGAACTAAGAAGGCAGAAGTTTGGAAGCGATCAAGAAACGTCTGTTTCGAAAAGCATTGCTGTCGATAGGACAAAGTGAAGTCACATGTGTCGCAAAAAAAGTCACCAACTTGCTCCGAAGTTGCAAAACTTTGAAGAGAAAGAATAAAATATGGTTTTAAACGTCGTCCACCCGTCCATTGCCCATCTCGTTGACTCATACGTGATCCTTTCCCCTCGCATAGCCGTCCTCCGTCTCAAACTGTTGCATCATAAGAAGATCACTATCATCAACTGCTACTCACCGACCAACACAGCTGACGAGTACGAATTAAATGCGTTCTACTTTCACTTGAAGGAAGTCATCCGCAATGATAAAGCATATCATAAATTTATTGTTGGAGACTTCAACACCAGAATAGGAAAAGCCACCGAGAGTGAATACAGGATGGGAAATTTTGGATTAGGAGAAAGAAATGAGAATGGGAACAGTCTCGCAGGACTCCTGTCAGCAGCACGTCTCCTCCATGGAAACTCGTTTTTCCAGAAGAAAGAAAGCCGCCGCTGGACATGGGAGTCTTCCAACGGCATAACTCGTGCGGAGATCGTTCATATTCTGACAAATAGAAGATGGTGCCTACTTGACACATAGGTAGTTCCGCCACTCCGTACTGGTTTTGATCACCGTCTTCTTCGCGCGAAAATTCCATTCAGCCGCAAGCTGGAAAGGAACTCGCTTTATCGACGACGAAGAAAAAGTCTAGCTGTATGCGACAAGAACATTCTAAACGAAGTCCTATCCAAACGTGACGGGCACATTAAAGAAGACCCGACCCAAGATACGAGCTGCTCGTTGAAGGACCGAAAAGCTGTGCCGAATTCTCCTCAGTTCCTTGAGCAAAATAATCGGATCACATCTCCATCACTACTAAGGAGTTGCTCGAAAAGAGAAGGAAACTGAAGCTTGATCCTACTGCAACACGTTTAACAAGGCTAGTAATAAATGCCAGTTGCAGAAGAGCTTTGCAGGAAGATCTACAACGGTACAAGCAGAAGAAAATACTGGAAGCAGCAGAGAAAAGAAGCAGTCTGAAAAGTGCCGTCGGGACTTGTGTGATTATAATGTTCCACTGTCAGCCCTGATGGACGAGATGGGATCGTCAAGACCCCCGCCATGATATGGAAGTAATAGCGGAAACGTTCTACACCTACCTTTTCCGTTCCACAATCCCCGTCCCGGGCCCTAATATCCCTGCTGGAGAAAAGCCACCTGGAACTCTTCCGTCGGAAGTTCGAGTTGCGATAGAAAGCTTGAAAAGAGGCATAGCTCCAGGACCCGATAATATCACTGCCGATTTCCTTAGAGCTCGAGGCCACAATTTACATGTACTTCTCGCAGATCATATGACAGGCTACCTTCAAAAGGAAAAAATCCCAGACCAGTGGAGGACGTCGCGCACGGTCATCCTGCCCAAGAAATGAGACTGAATGGATCTTCGTAACTATCGCCCCATATGTTTGTTGCTTGTTGAGTGGGCTCCTCACGAAGATTATCCTTTCGCGGATATCAAGGACATTGGATGAGGCACAACCAGTCAAGCAAGCAGGATTTTGAAAAGGATTTTGCTGCATGGACCACATCCAAACCGTATCCAGGGTCATCGAAGTTTGTCGGGAATACCACTTGCCTGTAGTCCTAACCTTTGTCGACAATGAGAAAACGCTTGACAGTCTCGAAACAAATGCAATTCTATCAGCGCTCGTCGACCAAGGAGTGGAACTTTCCTATATAAAGACTCTGCCCGACTGTTATCGGAACTGCACTACGAAAATACAGCTTTTCTATCGATCTCTTATAATACGCATAGGAAAAGGGGTTCGACAGGGCGACACAATATCGCCAAAGCTGTTCAGTTCCGCACTGCAGTAGATAATGAAGTCACTCGATTGAGATGAGAAAGGCATACATATTGATGGAAAATTCCTATCAAACCTTCGTTTTGCCGACGACATTGTCATCTTCTCAAGAAGTGCTAGCGAAGCAGAGGTGATGACCAACGAGCTTAACGAAGTGGGGAAAAAGATCGGACTTCGCATAAATCGAAAGAACACCCAGTTCATGAAAAACCCATGGTGCGAAGGCGAAAAAATTGAATTGGATGGCTCTCATTTCAGAGGCCACCTCCTACGTTTACCTTGGGTGATCAATGAACATGGAAAACAACATGAAGGAGGAACTAGACAGAAGAAGGAGAGCAGCTTGTGCCACATTCGAGCCTCTCAAGGAAGCCACCGACCGACTGAAGAGCCCGAAAATCCGCGCTCACCTTTTTGATTCTACGGTCCTCTTAGCGCTCTGTTATGCTGCAGAGACGTAGGTTGATACTTCAACTACGTCAAGAATGCTTCGAAATACTGACAGAGCACTTGAGCGATGTCTTCTGAAATGTAACAGGCACTCTCAACAAGTAGCCGGAATGCGAAGCTTTGACCTTCGAAATCTGTCACATCTTCGAGATCCAGGAGAGTATACATCGACAACGAAACATAGATGGGCCTGTCACATAGTGGGAAGAACAGACGACAGATGGACGAAAAGAACAGTAGAGTGGACTCCAAGAGAATACAAACGTCCCCTTGAACGACCACCTACACGTTGGGCTGACGTGCTCGTAAACAAAGTTAATCAGCTGTACCCGCAGCTGCAGTTGTTTTACAGATCAGGGTATGAGACTCGCAAGCGCTGCCATGCTCGAACAAGATTACTATCATGGACTACGATTGCGAGAGAAAGGAACGAATGGCATATGTGCTGGGGTCCGCACAGCTTATGAAGACGGACCGTCCAAGTAAGTAAGTTAAGAAGAGAACAGCAGCAGAAATGGCAGAAGCAGCAAATGTTAATGAGCGAACAGCGACAAAAGATGTTAGGGTGAGAAAAGAGACGCTACTTGCACATTTTCTACATTTAATCCCTGCAACAGTTTTTCGTGGCATATGTGACACAACCACAGTGGTGCTGAGACATTTGCAAAACTGCCGACCGCAGGTGTATGTGGTGTGGAAGGAACGCGCTACTACCCTTTCCGGAGGCCTACGAGTTCACCACTGCACCATGCGGGTCCTTCGTTTCGCCTCTCTCTCAGCTAGTTCTATGCATTGTGGTTATGTGGTTGTGTCACACATAATACACTTCCGTGAAAAATTGCAGTAGGTAGTAAGTAAAAAAACCAACATTGTGATTTCGACTACTGCCTCAGCTTAACAGGGTTCATTGCCGATTTGGGCTGTCTAGATTAATCCCGCTGACGGGTGATTGCCGATGGAAGTGACGTTAATGCGTTTGTGCCCGGAAAGGGTAATAGCACGTTCGTTCCCCACTGCAGACACCTGCGGTCCGGGTTTTGCAAATATCTCAGCAGTACTGCAGCTGTTTGCAGTGTTCGCCGAGAATTGGCAATTAATAGAAGACCAAGATGGCCATCTTCGCTTTCAATCCAGATGGGAAGCCCCTACATATAAAATGGTGGGAAAAAATCATTCACAAGTTGTATTTTGCTCTCCATAACAGCCGCATTCTTCTGCTTCTATATGATATTATCTATCTTTAACTTAAATGCTTCTCTCATTAAATTATGTATTTGCATCTGTTACTCCGGTGCGTAACTTATTAGATTACAAAATACTTGGCACAACGCCCGCGTGCGTGTCCCACATTCACATTTCCTCTTAACTAGCGGGCACACCACCACCAGGCATGCCACTGGCCACGACTCATTGCTTGGGGGCTAGACCTCTCGACCCGAGCCTTGACCCTGTGACTAACGACACTCGCTAAGACATAGCCACGCCCACTAACACTGTCACCTGGCTTCTGACGACGCCTTGGGGCTCGATGTTGCCCTTCATTCATCGTTATTTGCTCTCCCACATAATCTTTTCATTCACAACTCCTTCGATCGACCTAGGAACAAGTGACGTTGACCAAAATCAGTAGCTCTTACATTTCCAATATATTAATGTTGATATCGATTACCATGTAATTACAGCGTCTCGTTTACATAAAAAGTCCCGAGGTCAGCCTGGCCAAAGTCTGCCCCAGGTCCGTCGCCACCACAGGTAGCCGCCACCCTTGTGAACCAGAGGAGGATTTGCCACCATGCGACTTTGATACCAGGGCGATGGTGGATACTGGTATTCGTTTACTCTTAGCTAGGCTTCCTGATGGAAACGCCGGGCTCCTCAGCTTACAAGACCCTGCCGGGGGATGAATGCCCCGCTGTACATCGCACCCAGGAACACCTCCCAGCCACGATGAGGCGGTAAAGCGTTGGGAGGAATGCAGTTTCTTAGATACAAAAACCAACGGAACAACCCTACAACCCACTGAACCACCTCATTTGTAACTTATTGTACATACATTTCTACTCTCATTGCGTTGTTGTGTAAATAATATGTATATATGTATAAAGGCTTAATCTCTGTATCTAAAGGTACTCTACCCAGCAATTCTTCACTCTTGTTGCTAAAGCATTCCCGCAATCGCTATTCACATTCTTCCCACTTCACCAGCACATTCACCATTCGCTACATGTGAAGCCGTCATGCGAATGCAAATTTCCTAATCAGTTCAATACAAGCCGGAGTATGTCGTCGCACAAGGAAAAAGTCCCACATCACATAGGTAGGGATGCTCATGCTCAACCTGCTGCTGCCTATTACGCACAGACCTAAACGACATTCCCGGCTTAGAGAGACGGGATCAACGAGGCAGTGCCAATCTTCGGAACCACTTGCAACCGTTCTCGACAACTCCACGCGGAAATTGGGATGTGGCAAGAGGGCTTCACCATCTTTGATTTAATGGAGATATTGTTCATGTAGGATCGACCACTAGCCAGGCGAAAAGATTAGTCATCGATTTCAACACCTGTGGGAGAGGTTGGTCTTCAATCGGATCTCAGGAAGAAATTGTTCATGAGAAGTGGATTCCACCATGCATTGTTTCAGATTCAATTGCCTTACATTACAGAGAATTGCAAGAACTATGTATCAGGTTAAAGCAAACAGCAAACTATATTCTATAAATACCCAAAATTTGCGACTCAAATGGTTCTATCGATCAGTGCCATCAGCAATAACCCGTCAACGAGATTGATCTGGTCAGCTCAAATCGGCATTGAACCCAGTTAAGCTGAGGTAGTTATAATCACAATTTTAACTTATTATTTTCTGCCTACTCTTTTTAATGGCGGGGTATATATTGGGAAATATAACTTCAATGATGCTGAGATATGTGCAAAACTCCGGAATATAACTCCCTGCAACGGACAATAGCGCGTTCGTACCCCACTGCAAATACCTTCTGTCTGGAATTTTGCAAATATCTCATCACCATTGTGGTTGTACTTCGCATAATACCGTACCATAAAAAAATGTTGTAGAGATAAAATAAAAAGTTAACATTGTGACTTCTCAAATGCAATGCAGACTTTCTATTAAGCTCGGCACTGATGAAATAATTCACTACATTCTTGATAAGCGAACACGAAGTACTGCCCTCTTCTTTATTTATAAACTGACGTTTCGGCCAATTTCGCCTTCCTCAGAGCCTGTAAAGGTCAAGTTGACTACAATCTACACGGCCAAACATCTCCATAACAAAACAGAGAACATGATAAACCAAGATTCCAATCACATTGAACAGGATAGCTTGTTCGCACAATCACCGTCTAATTTGTCATTTACTGAGCATTTTACGTGGAGACCAACCGCAGAGTTCACATAGAAGCATAATGTGCCTTTCAAGTTAAAATACCAGTTTTAACTACTGTGCAGTACCACGCGTGATTGTCAGGCATTCGTCCCTACTCTTCATTTTTGGACATTTTTGAACATTTTCTTTGGGATTAATTCAGAGTGCCGTGAGAGTTTTGCGCGCTTGTGTTTTCGATTCCTGTGCGAGGATCGTGGCATTTACTTCAAATTCTTCTCCGTTATGGTTCTGTGTCCTACACGCGTCTAGTGGAGTATTTGCTCTAGCTTTTGATTTAACTTTATCTTTAACTTGACTCATTCCTTAACTTTCTCTATTGGAATTTGAATTTGAAGTCAATTTAATTCTATTTGATCGAAGAAGTAAATAAAGGGGACCATAATGTGACTTATAGTACAGCTTCAGCTTAACTGGGTGTAACGCTGATTTGTGCTGTGTGGGCACTAGTAAATTTTATATTTTTCGCGATCGCGTGCAAGAGTAGCCCAGTGGGTTCTGCTCGCTCTAGGGACTCGTCGAGCATCATACCTTTCTGCTAAGCTCTTCCTGAAGAACACTGACCATCGGGTCGGTGGTCTTCCTGAACTGCGTTTGAAATACAGAGGAATCCAGTCATTAACGGCTCTTGTCCATCGGATGTCATTCATACGCATTACGTGTCCGGCTCACCTTATCCTCGACTGTTCGACGTACAGAACGGCATCTTTGATTATTCATCGTTGAAGCACGTTGAAGCTTCAGATTCCTTCCTTTACTTGCGTGATATGGGACACTCCTAGAATCGTCGTTTCGACTGCGTGTTCAGTAACGCTAAGTGATATTTCATCATGCTTTTGCAGCGACCAAGTTTCTGACGCATGCGTTAAGGCAGGAAATGCCGTTGAATCGAAAACGTGGGCACAGAGTCGGATGTTCTTTGTCCTCTTCACTACATCCTCGATGCTCTTGAAAGCTCCCCAAGCCGCTCGTTGCCTTCAACTCAGCTCTGGAGCTAAGTTGCTCATCATATTGATTTCCCGAGCTAGATAGGTGTAAATGGAGCATTCGGAGATATTCATCCTGTTGAACGTGAATGGGCGAACGTAACCAATCCGTGCCTCATGGATATCGTCTTGTAAGGTCTAGCCGTAGACCAACCTTCCCACAGACTTTATCAAAGTTGGCAAGCATTCGATCCTTCTCGATAATGCTTGGTGTTATAAGGACGATGTCATCAGCAAAGCGAAGATGGTGTAACTGCCGACCATCGATTTTCACTCCCATATTATCCCATTCCAATGTTCACATGACGTTCTGGAGGGAGGCGGTAAATAATTTTGGCGAGATGGTATCTCCTTGCCTAACTCCTCTTTTGACGTCAATGTTAATACCGTTGTAGAATGGTGATATCTTGGTTGTGAAGTTTTTGTACATCTGATGCAGAATCGTTGTGTACTGAGTAGGGACTCCCTGACTATCAAGGGCTACCATGACTTCTTCTATCTCAATTGAATCAAAGGCCTTCTGTAAATCAATGAAAGTGAGACAGAGCGGTCTTTTGTACTTTCGCGATACTTCAATGAGCCTTGTTATCGTGTGTATGTGGTCCATCGTACTAAATCCTTTTCGAAACCCTGCTTGCTCACATGGCTGTCCTTCGTCTATTGTCTGTCAATCCTGCTTAGGACGACTCGAGTGAAAAGTTTGTAGACGACAGACAGTAAGCAGATTGGGCGATAGTTGCCGATATCGTGCAGGTCACCCTTCTTGAACAATAACGCGGTTTTACTGGTTTTCCACTGAGTCGGGACATTGCGTTCAGACAGGTAACGTGTGAAGAACCGACCCAGTGTGTTTACGAGGACTGGCGTAAGGTTCTTCAGGTCTTCAGATCTTATCTTGTCCGGACATGGAGCTGTTCGATTCTTCACCGACGAAATGGCATGTCGGATTTCGCAAGGGGAACCGGTGGTACGACATATCCATCCTTCCTTACATCACGGGAGGGCAGCGGGACATGGCTATTGAAGAGATCTGACTAGTAACCTTGAATGATTTTCTCTATTACCTTTCTGGACGCTGTAATTGTTCCGTCTGGGCGTTGGATTGGTTCTGTTACTGGCGAAGCTTCGGTCGGCTTTGCAAATGCTTTGCTCAACCTCTGAAACTTCGACGAGAACTGCTGTTCTTCTCTCTTTAAGATCATCTTTCATGGCCTTTCTGCATTGTTTTGCAGGTTTGGATGTGTGTTGGCAGTTGCCTGCAGTTCGTGCGATTCCAAGCTGGCCTATCAGCTCGAGTGTTTCTGCAAACAGAAATCTCTTGGTGACTTTCGAATTTTCTTTCATAGCGCTAACGTGAAGATGTTGAATGAGCTGATCGTATTCTTCATCTATGTTGTCGACAACGGCATCTTCCCAACAGCCGACTAATGTATTGAATAAGTCCCAGTTTGCGGTGGTTCTGGGACTTCGGTTTTGAAATTTAGCGGCTTTTTCTCCTTTCCGCGAGAAATAGAATCTAGCGCGAAGGAGACGATAGTCTAATCCCGTTTAGAATTTTGGGACAAGAGCGACATCGGTTAGGCAAAACCTTCTATTTACCATGATGTGGTCTATTTCGTTATGTTCCTCGCCAGAGACTCCCACGTCTAGCGCTGAGAGTGGGCTTCTGGAATTGCGAGTTACCATGGATTGTCTTGGTCGCCATGATAAACTCAGATAGCCGCTCGCCCTGCTCGTTCCATTCTAATCCGTGGGTCCCAATATGACGTTCTTCAGACGTTCTTCTTGGTCCAATCTTGGGTTGAAATCTTCATTGATGACCTTGAAGAATGTATGGTCGTCTCTGTGGAACTCCAAATCCATGTAGAACGCCTCGACTTCTTCTTCGTCATAGTTTGATGTCGGCGCACACACGACGAAAATTGTCAAAGCCGGAATTGATCCACACCTTTTTAATCGTAAACGTTCGATTCGGGTTGTTTTTATTTATTTGTGAGTTGTTCGAATGAATCGATGTTCATGGACAAATTCATGTTGACGAGAACGCCGTCCTTTACTGTCGCATGTTCCGAGGAACAGTTCTTCTCCGGTGTCATAGACAGCGTTGAATGGGTGGCGTCGTCTCGTCTCGGCCAGGCCGATGACGTCGTACCTAATCGTTCTTGCTTGCATGAGCAAGTCTATCGAGGACTTGGATGCAAGTGTACGTGCACTGGAGGTAGAGATCGTCACTATTGTTCTTTGAAATCCAGGCAGCTTCCATTGGCCCTGAGATTTCAGCAGCCTCTCCGTACTAGTCCTACCAGCGGTGCGAAATTGGGGCTCTTTCGGGGTCAGGGGAATGAGGCCCGTTTCTTCTACTGTGTTTAGCTTTTTTTGATATCCACGTATAGCTTACTGTGCTTTGAACGTGGGGGCTGGGTATGCTCACGAGTAGCTTGCCAGTGTCTCCCGGAGTGGACATGGCGCTTATTTGTTGGAGGGGACTCATAACCACCTCCCATATACTTCCCAGTCAGTTGATTGCAGGCTTTTGGCCGAATTGACTCGTAGAATACAATACGCATGAGCGAGAACGAATCCACACACGCATGCATGAACACGCCTAGCAAATACAGAAGGTATGTGCCAAATCGGCGCAGCATGGAGCTTATTTGTTGGAGGGGAGTCCTAGCCACCTCCTATCACTTGATTACAGGCTTTTGGCCGAATTGACTTGTAGAATACAATCCGCATAAACTAGAACGCACCCACACACGCATGTATGAATACATCTCGTAAATACAGAAGGTATGTGCCAAATCGGCGCAGCAAAGCAAAGGTCGCTTTTGTCCACGATTAACCTCCTATCCGCCACCTGGAGTTGCGCCATGTAGCTTCGCAACCAACCGGCTCGAGATCCTTCGTATGAGGGAGATCCGTGGGTGATTGCTGATAACATCTATAAAACACGGCTGAGAGAAGGCGGAAACGAAGGACCCGCATGGCGTGGTGGTGAATGCGTTAGCCGCCGGAAAGGTTGATAACGTGTTCGATCCCAATAACAGACGTATGCGATCCGGAGTTCTGCAAATATCTCAGCACCATTGTAGTTGTATCTTACATAATCTCTTGCCGTGAAAAATTGTAGTGGGCACTGAGTAAAAAGTGATTAGAATGTTCACTTTTCAGCAGCTTATCAAGAACGGAGTGCTTCTAGGTGTTAAAATTGTGGAGTAGGGAAGTAGTAAAGTGGTAAACTAGTAATGAACTGAAGTGGTTTCGGAACCACAGTCTGACGAAACGGGCTTCTTCAATGTGTTCTTTCAATAGCGCTTCCGCTCCAGAAATGCTCATATTCTCCATACCCTCTTACGTTTCTCCACGTTTCGTTCCTTAAGGAGAGGAAACTCGTCCACAGTCAAACCTCACTGCTGGCAGCATTTCTTTAGGTTTCGTAGAATATGCAGTCTGGTAATGTTTTCTTCAGTATTCAGTGAAGCGTTTGCTTCATGGCCTTTGTATTATCACCTTGCTTTTTTTTAAAATCCTATCTATTAGCATAAAAGATCTACTTTTTAAAAGCCTCGGCATAAATAGTCGACATCTTTATTTATGTTCTTATGAACTGATCTTGTAGAGGTGAAGCGAGGTCAGTATAAATTGCCTTTGTTGTTGTTGTTGTTGTTGTTGTCCCTGTTGTTCTCGCTGTTGTTGATGCAGTTGTCGTTGCCATTGTTGTTTTACTTATTGCTTCGCATTCCATACGATGCCACGATTCATCGTAGCGATTGGAAATGCAGTAGCAACCAGTCAGTTGTCAAAAGTTCTGCTTTATATGAGCTATGCATCCATGGACTGTGCTTGCTTTTTTCTTACGACTCTAGGTAATCTTCCGGTAGCTAAAATATTCATGGGCTGAAAACTTGCCAATGTTATGGAAGAGAGTTTGCTGTTGGTATACTGGTACTTCTATTAATACATATCCTCCCATTTCATCACTTGGAACTGAGGTAAATTCGTTTACTTATAAAAGGAAATTGAGACTCAGGCTATTCATATAGCGCAGGAAATAGTTAAGGGATGCCTAAACATAGAGTTATGGTGTGTAGCGGTTTGCCTAAAGGAAGGTATGTGCATACCAATGCTTAGCTTACGCCTACGCATTCCGATAATTTGATACGGATAGGGGACCATCGGATTTGTGTCGAGAAGATGTGTGGAGAATAACTTCCTGAATCGAAAAATACAAAGATAAAGTGAAATTGCTATGGTTTCTGTGAAACACGACCTGTCTCTTTCCGCAAGCTCACCAGAACCGCAGGGTGCCGAAAGCGATAATCAGACAGAACCACTCGTCGACGCGAGTTCTATAAAGCAAAATTAGATTGTAGAATCAGTGTTTTTGAGAAACGTTTTACTAAGTCAGTAAAGGTTTTAGTAATAAGACTGACTCGATGTTAGGTCGCGTCGTCTCAAATGTTTAGTACTCAAGGCAAGACCGAACTTTATCTTCTATTTCAAAGCCAACTTTCCTTTAACCTCGATGTTTATGATCAATATGTATTCTCTCTTTGACAAGCTTGCAATAATTTGATGCATAATCTTTATTTGGCTAACGTTTCGACCTTTTCGGCTTCATCAGAAGCAAGATCTGATCAGTGATTTATCTTCTGTTTCAGATGTCCGACTTTATGCATTGTAATAGCTGCTATAAGCAACCATTTTCTCAGGCAGTCCCAAGGTATTTCCTTACGAGTTGTTACCACATTCTTTGTCAGAACTGTATGCAGAAGGAGACAGGTGAGTCACTTCCAGCTGACCTCATCAACGCTCTGTTGGCGTTTTTACGGGAAGTGTAGCAGCTCCCACTTAAGGAGGCTTGCCGTTGTTTTCTTTGAGGTCATCTTATTCTGTGTGCGGTGTGTAAAAACGAGATGCGAGCCATTGAGATCAATTCTGCCATGGATCCGAAGCTGCAGGATCTTTTCAAAGTGGTTTTCATGATTAAACGTTTTTTCTTTATAGTACTTATCTCTTTTAGCCACCGAAGAAGTTGATAGTAGAGAAAATGGCTGCGTTGAAGAGGAAGTACGACTTTCAACAGATGCTTGTTAGAAGCGTTTTAGGCCATTTGAAGAAACAGGTGTGTTTCCAAAGTGTTTCAGTTTCAATGTTATACCTTTTTATTTTCTGCCTACTATAATTTCGCGGCAGGGTACTAAGCGAAATACAACCACAACGTTGCTGAGTTATTTGCAAACCTCTGGACCACAGGTGTCTATGGTGGGGAACGAACGCGCTATTGTCCTTTCCGGGGAGTAACGCGTTCACTACCACACCATGCAGGTTCTTTGTTTCGC